>LOJH01051468.1:5104-15776 GCA_001685095.1 Ellobius talpinus
CGAGATAAACACATTTTTGTTTCACCTGTATGAGACTTTCTAGTGTAGCATTCACAAGCCATGCGGGGTGTCTTAGGACACTTCCTCCCAGTGAACATCCAACACCACTCTGTCTTACCCTATAAATGAAGAGTACAGCTCAATCGTGCCGTCATTCCCAGTCAGCAGCACAGCCTCAGTGGAGAAAGGCTATGGCAAGGTAAGGGTAAGAGACTAATCCAGTTAGGAGGTAAGGAGAGAAGAGACCAAAAGTGAAAGCAACTGTGAGGAAGGCAGACATGGGGATGGGGATGGGGGTGTGGTGGGGAGCACCTTTAAAGACCCCATGGCTAGTAGACACACTGTGAAAGGGGCTGAAAGCCATAATCACTTAAAGATCCTCCTATCAAGGAGATGCCCATCTTCTGCTCTAGACTGCCTGCTGTTCAGCTAATTTTTACAGGGATTTTGAAAACCCCTCAGGCTACAGTGACAGCAGGAGGAGACACAGGAAACCTAACTGCACAAACTTCATCTACAGTAGAGTTTCAGTGTTAGGAGAAGGGTAGTCATGTTTCACTAAAAGTTCTGGCCCTTAAACTGTAGAAGACTTAAACAGTACATTATAAATGTGGGGCACGGTGGTGCTCTTCTTTATTCCCAGCACTGAGGAGGCAGAGGCAGTGTCTGGTCTACAGAGTGAGTTCAAAGCCAGACTATCTAAAACAACAACAAAAATCCAATGCATTATTATGTCAATAGTGGCAGCTAATACTTTTTGATAGCCAAGCAGTCTTCTAAGCACTTACATATGATAACTAATTTAATTTTAGTACTTCATGACATGGTATTGATAGTAACCACATGCAACAGGTGAGCAAATTGACTCAGAGGGAAGTTACTCGCCTATGGTTACTCAGCAAGTAGCAAGACTATGACTCAGCCCAGAGGAAGCTGGCTGGAGAGTACACTCTTGCCAGAGCAGTGGTGCAATAACCCCAGAACTGCAGAGGGTGAGGGAGATCACAGGGTCAAGACCCTGTCTCAAAACATTAAACAAAGAATAATAAAACAAAGACCACCCATGAATCTTCTCTGGTATCCAATCATGGTCTAGGCTCCTGATATATTGCTTTTCCAACAGAAATATCAATCTGTCACCTGGGAACTAATTGTAAAACACACATTCGCATGAAATAATATACTGGCTACCTCTGTGTGAGGTAAGAAGCAAGCCATTTTACTACTGTAAAAATCCTCTAACATCGGAAAAAATCATAACGTAGTCTGAAAATATAAAAGTGAGGTATTTTGACAACACTGAGTTAGAAACGTTCTAAATCTACATCTTCACTAAGTTCCCATGTTGTACATACACACCATGTATTACTTCCACTTAAAAAGCATGTAAATCTAAGCAGAGCTTAAGAATCACGTACTGAATCATTTGCAGAATAAAATTTAAGACACAGACTCCCACACTAAATGTTCCTTACGTTCGTTTCCCTGCGGGGGGGTGCTATGATGAGCAAAGAAGTGGGGGAAACAGAAATCCATGAGGTGGGAAAAGAATATCCACTGGGTGAAAGGGGGGAAGGATGAAGCAAACAGATTTGAACCTCACCTAGTTCAGAGACTGAGCTCAATCAGACTGGAAGGCAACAAAGACAGCAGGAAAGACAGCAGGCAGGTGGGGGGGTTAAGTGTTGAACCTAGGGTTCATACATCCTAGGCAAGTACTGTACCACTGAGCTATATTCCCAGCAAGACAGTATACTTAACATGATATTAGACACATGAGTTTTAAAACACTCTTGACTGGTTGACTGTTTAGGGTAAGTGGTTCAATTAGCCACTTGGAAGAAATATGCTAAGTTAAAATTTTAATTTTCCAGCATTACAAACTTATCGCTGCCAAAGGGCTGGAAGATAGCACAGAGAGAAAACAGAAATGAGGGAGATTTTACATAAATGCTTTCTTAGCATGCAGGAAGACCTTTGACCATTAGCTACGCGACTCAAATGCGCAAGTGTGTAGGCCAACATTAAAAGATGTGCTATCTTAATGACTGACTGATAGGGAGAAAAGCTTGAACCTAAAATTCAAGCCAATACAGATAACCAGGCACTTCTTAGACTTTCGCTTATTTGACATTCACTAGAGCGTGAAGAGACAGATATTAATCCACCGCTATTTGGCATTTTCTATAGTGTGAGGAGACAGATATTAATCCACAACAGAGGCAGAAGCTGGGAGCAGTTATGCAGCCTATTCAATTTATATGTGGCAGAGGGGGTTATTCAACACCGAATTATGATGCCTGAGTCTGTACAGAGCTGCATAATAACAGTAATCCACGTGCCAGGCTTTATACTGCTTTTAAATGCTCTTTAATTCTATGCATATATACTATTATTATCTCTACCTTCCAAAACATGACTTGGCCTGAAAGAGGGAAAGCAATGTGTTCACTCACAGACACTATAAACAGAGAGCCAGGATTCCCTTTCCTATTATCCCTTTGTCACCATTCCAGACCTGTGACTGGCTAGTCAAAGAACTTAACAGTGGGTGACAGTGAACACTCTTGGTACACCTTCTTCCCTATCATATATATCACCAAGGATTCAGCAGGCTTCTTGATCCTGCTTCTTCAGGTATGGTAAATGTACCTTGTTTTTAAGAGTTCCTCGAAGGTGGGGGGAGGGTGGCCCTGGTGTGTGTGTGTGTGTGTGTGTGTGTGTGTGTGTGTGTGTGAAGGCCATCCTCAGGTACTATCCACTTTATGAGACAGGGTCTGTCACTGGCTTAGAGCTTAGTGATTAGATTAGATTAGACCAGGATGAGACTCACCCAGCCTTCCCAGTGCTGGGATTGTTAGCATGTAACAAATGCATGCCTGGCTTTTTGCCTATGTTTGTGAGTACACAGACATATGTGTGTGCGTGCATGTATGTGTATGTGATGTGGGTATTGGAGATCAAACATCTTTTTTTGTTTGTTTGTTTGAGGCATGGTTTCTTTGTGTAGCCCTGGTTGTTCTGGAACTCACTCTGTAGACCAGGGTGGCCTTGAACTCAAAGAGATCCGCTGGCCTCTTTCTCCCGATGCTGGGATTAAAGGCGTGTGCCACCACCACCTAGCTCTCAAACATGTCTTTATGCTTGCAGAGCAAGTGACTTTACCAACAGAGCTATCTTACTGGCCCCATTTTTTAGAGTTTAAGCTTTTCATCTTCAATCAAAACAAAAGGCTGACAGGACTGGTGTCTCTTTATATTTAACTTTTGGTAATATTTGTCATTTGCAAAAAACAGTAGTTCCTTGTTGAGTTCTATAGCAAATTTAACCATTATAGTGGATCCCCGTCTCCATGTATCTTTAAGCAACTTAAGCCCATAGTTTCTAAACTCCGACCATGTATTATAATCACTAGAGACTTGCAACTGGATGACAACCAGTCTAACTCTGTATATCTGCTTCTGGAAATGTTCAGTGCTTCTTAGTCTAGTAAGAATTTCTGTACTAAAAATGACAAAAAAAAAACAGAAGGCAGATTTAACCGGTTAATATGGAAACCTAGCTATCTGAAGGCTGATGAAAATCAAAATGCAAGACCATTCTGTCCAAAGTTACTTAATAATTTGAAACACAGAGGTGGAGAGATCACTCGGTGGCTAACAGTGCTGTTCTTACAGAGGAATTGCACTTAAATCCAACGGCAGAAAGGAAAACCTTTAAGAGTTCAGTTTGGGTGTAAGAACAAAAGGAATTATTTTCAATAAATTTCAAGTAAAAGAAACAAAAGTAAAAATCAAGGCCCTTGATTGGTAGTTTATCCTGTGACTAACACTGACCTGAAGTTGGCTGTGACACCAGAAGTCAGCAGAGGGTTCCAGGGCCCCAGTAGTGCGGTACCGGACACCAGGTTTACCGGTGCTTCTCCATGGCTAGATGACAAACTGTTTCTCTAAACTGAATTAGTGCCATTACTGCAGTAGGACACGGGACACAGATCCTGAGACAAGGATTTAAGGGAAATGCTCTTTTCTAGTCTCCTCTATTATTATTATACATTTTACTTCAGAACATTGATTATTGCCAAGAGGTTTTAATAATTTTCCAAATGCTTTTGTATTTGATTTTTCAGAATTCCCACTTGAACTGAAGAGCTAGTCTTAGTGGGTTAAATATCTCACTAAAAGTCACTTAGCTACTAAGTGTTAAGACCTGAGCTGGGAGGCTAAAGAGAGAGATTCAGTGGTTAAGAGTACTTGCTGCTCTTACAGAAGATTGGGGTTTGGTGCCCAGAAGCCACAGGGAGGCTCTCAACTCTTAACTCCAGGGGCTCCACACCCTCTTTTTACTCGAGTACCAGGCACACATCATGTACATACATGCACACAGTCAAAACACTCATGCACATAAATAAAAATAAATATTAAAAAGAAAGGAACTGGAATGTCTTTCTATTTTGCGTCCAATGTTTCTACTACTCTATACTGCTTTGGTTCATAGGTAATTACATAAGTACAATCAATAAAAACTATAGCCTGTCTTAAAGAAATGTTAGTCTGTTATTTGCTTTTTCACTCACAGGTTTAAATGTTGGCATGCATAAATGCTGGAGACGAACCTGTGCTAGTCTCATGAGACCGTAACAGTGCCTGGTAAAGTACTGGTATTGAGTGATTAGAACCACACCAGCAACACGTAAGCTAATCTTCTTACTAAATATAAGAAATTGGTAAAAGATGAGTAGGATTAAAAACAAACAAACAAAAAGCCTGTGAAACATCTGCAATTTTTAAGTCAATAAAAGGCACGGTCCAATACCTTAGACACTACTGTACTTATTTATCAAGTGAGCCATGTTGGTACAGTCAATAGAGAACGAAGCTAATTCTAAGCAAACAACTAGCTAGCACACAGGCTAAAAACTACATACCATCTTGATGACAAGCATGCCGTTCACTGAGACTGCTCTGAAGTTCTAACCGAGACAACCCGGCTCTTTCTCCCTCACACCCCAAACCATCTTTAAGCACAATGCATTGCTTCAGGGTCTTACCGTTTCAAGGAAACAGAGAAAGGAGCACAGTGCAGTATTCACTCTCAAGGACTGATTAGAAAATGGCCAGAGCGGTTTCAAGAGGAAAATGAAAGGGTTAAAAACTGGCAGGCTGCTAGAAATGCAATTAGCAGTGTTTCCCTCATCCTCCATTTGTTCACTAAAAGCCCAGTCACTGGTGACAGGGGCGTGTCTCAGTAATGTTCAGTTATAGGAGAGGGACACAGCAGAGGAAATAAATTTTTAAAGTGTTTTTACACCTATTTACTTTTTGTGTACATATTTTATCTGCATGTATGTATATACAACACACATGTGCATGGTGCTCAGGGTGATCAGAATAGGGTATTAGACCCCCTGAAACTGGAAATATAGTTGTGAGGCCCCATGGGGGTCTGAGAACTGAACCCAGGTCCTCTGTAGGAGCAGCCAGTGCTGTTAACTGCCAAACCATCTGCCCTGGCCCAGAAAATAATCTTTGTAGTTTTAGTTCCTAGGCTGATAACTGACATATGTGTATATATTCCTTACTGCTGATGAGTGCAATCCCAGTTCTCTCGAATTTACTTTTTCACTAAACTTTCTGAGGAACATGAAAAGATTAAATAAGGACACAAAGAGCGACGATAGCATTCATTCCTTCGCACTACACCCCATTAAAACTGTCAGTAAAACTCAAGATTGGTCCACGCCAACCTACACCATCGGACAACAGTAAGATGAAGATTATATGCATTAGTTTTGATTATCAAAGAATATTCAACAAAAATGGGCTGTTTGTTATTTAAGTGGGAGGAATGTTGCTGTGTCCAGAGGACAGTAAAAAGCAGGATCTTTAGAAGGTGAAAAGGGCTCAGGAGAGGGTTGAGGCGGAGTGTTGGCCCTTCCATTCTTATCTGGCCTCAAGCTATACCCACATGAAGACAGCAAAAAATCAGGAAGGACTCCACCCAGCATTTTGCTACAGTGGCATGGACAGACTTAGACAGGTGACACCGTAGAACCAGAAAAATTGAAAAAAAAACCCAAAAACAGACGAACATGAGAAACACACAGAAGACATGGAAAGCAAGTGGTGAATACTAGATCAAATATTAATTAAATATGCCTGCAAAAATTATGTAAGAGAAAACCACAGAAGTTGGTTGATGGTGATCTTCATAGACTGCAAAGATGGATAAAATATATCACAAGAAAACTTTATAGTCAAAAATGGGGAAAATGTGTAGAAAATAATGTCAAATAAAAGATGCTACCACATAACTAAAAGTTTTAGTTCAAAAGCAATATTATGCTGGGCAGTGGTGGCACACGCCTTTAATCCCAGCATTTGGGAGACAGAGGCAAGCAGATCTCTGTGAGTTCAAGGCCAACCTGGTTTACAAAGCAAGCTCCAGGACAGTCAGGGATGTTGCAGAGAAACCCTGTCATGAAGTTAAAAAAAAGCCAATAATATATAGTCTGAGTATTCAAATGTTTTCTTTTTTAAGAATTTTATATTGAACATTATTCTAACATTATTAATTTGGCAAAATAAAATACACACTTCCATCACTGTACATACATTCCTATTTTTATGATGTGCCCACACTTCATTCGGGGAAAAAAAAGCTCTTGGCTTTATTTCCTACTTTCTCTCTTGTCTTTTGTCTTCTGAAGACATTTTCTCCTAATTGCGGCTAGACAGACTTGCAACACACCTAAATGGTAGGAAGGACAGCAAGGAATCACAGATTTACTGTGGCTGGGGCACAATAGTAAACCCAACTTTGGCTAATGTCACTGAGAACAGCTTGGAACCGTGAGCTGTGATAGTCTGTTTCCCTTTTACTACACAAAACAAACAAACAAACAAACAAACAAACAAATAAATGAAGCTTAATGAGAAATATAAAGTTAATAAACTAAGGGGTGGTGATACAAACTTTAATCCCAGCACGGGGGAAGCAAAAATAGGTTCTGGCCTGGCTACAGAAAGAGTTCCAGGACAGCCAGGGCTACACAGAGAAAGCCTGTCTGGAAACCCCCACCAAAATTAATAAGAGAATAAAACATGAGGAAATTTGAGACTGTGTTGAACATAGGATAATGATAACCAAATATACACAAGAAAGTATTTGGTTTTAAGTATATGACCCTAACACTGAATACTGTTCTAATACTAACCCTTACTGAAGTTTCTTTCACAAGTAGAGAGGCTGATTTAACATTTCATTCAACCCCCTCATCCCACAAAGCTGGTATTCATCAATTAAAATTAGAAAATAACAACATCATTTAACCATGAAAATAAAGAGCACGAGGCAGTGTTATGGTTTTTGTCTCTTTAAGAGGCAAGCCACGCCCACTCCCAGTGNTTTCTTGGGGCCCCTCTCTGTCCCTCTTCTCTTCTTCTCTCTTCTCTCTCTCTCCCCTTTCTTTCCCCCTTCTTTAAGTAATAAATATCCAATTTTTCATACAATGTGTCTGCCCACGTGTCTCCCACCCACGCGCCCGCTCGCTGCTGGGACTCTGCACCTTCCGGGGACTTACTGTCGCCTGCTCACCAGCCCACCCCGCCGCAAGCCGCTTGGGTGGCTCTCCTGGACCCGTCGCGAGCTGTCTCTGCCTGGCACTGGCTGCTCTGTGGGCCTGCCTGCCTACTTCCGACAGGGATCTTTAAACATTTTTAAAAGGCAGCAACTAGCCAATCCTTTTATTTAAAAAATAAGGCTCAAAAATCAAAATTACAAGTTAAGAGGAAGAATTTTATTTCTGACTTTAAAACCAGAGCATCCAATCTATGAGATCTTTCCTACCTTCATGTTTGAATGGTACGCTGACATCTGATGAACACCTCAGGAAAGCCATGAGATTAGTAGCTCATAGCCCATGTCTCAGGGAAGAGAATTTGAGTTCTATTGAATTTCCCTTCCTGGGAGGACGACCAGGAAGATTTACCATTGGCTGGTGCTAAAAGCTAAAGCTGAAGAGTCACAATGGCAGGCAGGTAGTCACACCCAAGATAAAATTACATAGATCAGGAATTCTAAGCCAAGAGAATGGACCAACACAGAGGGATGTAAAGTACTGGGCAGGATCACGTGGAATGCCTTGCTTCCTGGTTGCTTTGCAATTCTAAGCCATGAATGACTTAAGTGGATCTTATCCTTGATTTCAAAATAATGGAATGTGTTTCTTTTCCTTGAAATAAGTAAAGCCACAGCCTGGCACGGTGGTGTACACCTTTAATCCCAGCATACTAGAGGCAGAGTCAGGCAGATCTCTGAGAGTTTAAGGCCAGCCTGGTCTACATAAATAGCTCCAAGACAACTAAGACTACACAGAGACCCTGTCTCAAAACAAAAAGCCATCAAAAAGGAAAAAAAAGTTTAGTTAGAAAAGAAATATCAAATAACTACTCAAATATCTATCATATATCATACACATTATGTGATTATATAACTATATGAGCAACAAACTTCCCCCAAAGTTTTTGCTTCACCTGAATATCTGCAGTTCTCTGGGAACTGTTTGCTGTGTCGGTACAATGATGGCTCATGACCATCCTGGGAATGCATTTCCTTAGTTTGCACATCAGCATGAATTTGCAAGTGAGCATCAAAGTCTCAGAGAGGTAAGGGCATAATGAATATATCCAGAAGGTAGAGAGGAGACTGAGTAGAAAAATGTCAGCAGCTAGTAAAGGCATGCACCCTCCTTTACTACAAATTCTTTTGTTACCCACTTTCCTATGGCGTGGGTGTGTGTGCCTGTGTAATGCACATCTGCAAGTATACATGAAGGCCAGAGGACAACCTTGAACACTCCACGTGAACCATCCACCTTTATTGTATATAATTTTTAAATAGACTCTCAGTGACCTAGAACTTGCCAAATCTGCTAGGCTGACTGACTAGAACACCCCGGGGATCCACCCGTCTTTGCCTCTGTGGTCAGGCACAGTGTACGCACCACCATGTCTAAGGTTTTAGAAGTGGGTTCTAAAGATCCAAGATCTTTGAAGGCAAGCACTTTACTGACTGAGCTATCTCCCCAGCTCCTGTTGTCTACTTTTGTTTTGAGGAAAGGCAATCACCTCATGATACTCACTTTATTAACACTTTACCCAGGCGAGAGAGGTATGACAGCGGCACTCCTCCCTCCTGTCCCAGTTTTAGGGCACTGCTTGTTTCTCAGGATCTTTCCCATCTCCTGTGTTCCCAAGGGGTACACTATGTGTAAGTTGGCAGACAAACACATGCTTTATTTGGACAAACGTGAAAGGGTATCCCACATGGTACATCAGTACAAACTGGTGTGTTCTCATAAGAGTAATACATAAATATGTGGAAAACTAATTTAGAACCAAAGACAGTACACATGAAAGTTCACAAGAGAAACTCCAGCATCACACACACACACACACACACACACACACACACACACAGAGGAAAACATGGAGCTTCAAATATGGAATAAATGCAGTTGTTAAGTAACTTTTTAGTATAACTACCCATCAACGTTTTGCTATGATGTCCTATGGAGCCAAGGGTGTGATGAAGTCACATTAACTGTGGTAGAATAAAACCAAAACAACCTGCTACAAGTAAACTCAATGTTTATGAGCCTTAGACATTCTTATGCTCTCTCCCCTCGGGGTTACTTTTCTGAGTTTGTATTCTGAGATTATTAAATACAGAAAAGGGTTAACTTATATTTAAAAAAACAAGCAAACAAAAAACTCCAGGATATTTCTGCTCTCAGGAAAGTAGCATGTTTAATTGATGAGTTACGTTCAACACAGCCATCAAAAAAGGTATTAATTTTTGTGATGACATGAAAAGTGTTTGTGCCTACCTAGGAAGTAAAAAGAAAATAGAAGTTGTATCCAGAGTATAATTGCAAGTAAATATAAAGTAATTGTATGAACTGAGATGCTCTTATAACATTAATAACTATCTGGAAAACTAAATTAGAACCAAAAAACAGTTCAGTAAAGAAAATTCTCAATAGAACTCCAGCATTGCATGTGCGCACACACACACACACACAGATCATTAAATGAAAAAGACTGGACAGACACAATAAAAAGTAGATTACCAAAGTGTTTATATCATAGGGTCTTTAGGTCTTTCTCCTTAAAACTGTTTATTACTGTAAGTTTATAATGCTTGTGATGAAAAAAGTCCATTTTCCTGCAGTGTAGTCATTGGAAATCATACAGAGCAGGGACTCCAGAGTGTCCCTAGTTCATGACACAATGCTGCCATTCAAAGCTGTGACTTCAGTCACGGAGCTTAGACAACACTTTTAAAACGTATTAAGAAGGCATTGAAGTCAAGCTGAAGAGCCGGCTCAGCCGCTAAGAGCAAGGACCAGGGTTTGATTCCCGGTACCCACATGGCAGCTCAGAACCACCTGTATATCTCCAGTTCCAGGGATCCAACACCCTCTTCTGGCCTCCACCAGCACCAGGCATGCACATGGTACACAGACACATAGGCAGGTAAAACACAGACACAGAAAAAATAAAAATAGAATGGAAACTAAAAATTTTTTTTAAATTTTTATTTATTTATTTTTTTCATTTTTCAAGACAGGGTTTCTCTGTAGCTTTGGGGCCTGTCCTGGAACTAGCTC
>LOJH01051469.1:0-12510 GCA_001685095.1 Ellobius talpinus
AGCTGGTGATGGATGGAGATAGAGACAGAGACCCACATTGGGGCACTGGATTGACCATGCTTTTTTAAAAGAGCAATAGTCTCGCCCATGTAATGAAGGAAAATTATAATTTCAGATACAAGACTGTAGTGTGGTGGATAAAATCAGCAACCAGGTTTTCAAGTGTGATGCTATCTGCAAAGTAGACATCCTTAATGAACATCTCTGAAATATAGAAATAGGGAAATTTGTAATGATTACATTGCTAAAATTTGAAAAATCTCAATCATATTCTTAATTATCTAATTAGTATGATATAGTCATATTTTATGAATTTGAATTATGTAAATGTAAAAGGATATGTAACAAACTGTCATATTACTAGAAAGGGTAACAAAACTGAAAATATTTGAATCATTTTCAGGATTGCATTGGTATTAGGATTCTATAAATAATATATTGCATCTTAGTAAACATCAAAATCATGACCATTCATATTACACAAATAAGTATATAAGAGTAATCAGGAATCAATAAACAAGTACATGGTAAATAACGATTAATAAAAAATTATAACAGAATTTTTTAAATGTTAGGATTTAAACAAATATTTAAAATGCAGATAAATTACAAAACAAACTGTATTTACTTTTAAGCATAAATAGCTTCCTTTATTTAGCCATTATTTCCAAATTTCATAATGATGTTTATAAGATTAATATAAGTATTTTTAAATATTTATTTATTCTTTTCTCATACAATAAATCCTGACCACAACCTCTTCTTCTAATATGAGGTGGCTGCTTTTCATGTCACTAAATGTGGTTGCCTTCCCTTTAAAATATCACAGGGAGGGTAAACTGCAATTAGGATATATTATTTGAGAAAAAAAATCTACTTTTATTAAAAGGAAAAAAATTAAAAAATCAAACCCTTAGGAAATCTGCAAATATGTGGCATTTAATTCATCCAACCAGACTGTTTTCCACTTCATTTTTCCAGACATTTGGTGCAATGACATTTATAAATTTATTCTAAGGGAAAAGCTTCTGTGGTTTAATTCAATATTTGTGTCATTTATGCTGTTAAAATAATATAACAAGCAGATGTGCAAACATATGAATAATAGGAAAATATTGAGATGGGACTATGCTCACAAAACTCAAAATTAAAAGCCTTAGTTAAAAGTTCATCGCATACACCAATCTGTTCACAATTTTGTTCATTTTAGTTTCCTTCAAAGTCTTCAAAATGATAAATTAATTTTAATCAATGTGACAATTTTAATTTTGGCAAATATAAATGCTCTAGATATATAGATATAATTTTTAATAATACATTTGACTATTTTACTCAAAATTTCAAATCTCTCATACTCTTTAAGTTGTAAAAAAGGTCTCAAAATTCTCACTTCAATAGCCTTTCATTAGATATTTTGTCATAACATTCATATAATGACCCAGTAGATACATTTGTGGTCTCATTTATATTTAGGATATTGTTGTCACCATCATCAGCAACATCATCATTATTATTTATAGAAGAGGCATCAATGTGATTTTTTATGTAAAATTTATTCTATATACATTTTTATAAGGAAACTCTTAGAACATTTTAGAAAGCCACTCCCTCTATATTTCCAAGTCAGTATCATGTTTTGAGGTGTATAAAATGGGCAATTAGTAAACATATGTCTCAATTAAGTGTTTTATTTCCTTCATCTATTTTCACTTGTCTACGAGCACCTTCTTCTTCTGATAGCCATAGTGGTTGAGGAAGAAGAAATAAATGTACAACCTTTCTTTATACTATGTTTCCATTGTACTAATGGTATTTCATCATCCAATGTAGGAAGTATTGTCCTTACATTTCATCCAGAAACAATATTAGAAAATTCTATACCTATTCTACAAAAGAAATTGTATTCTGTTTGATATATGCTTAGTGTCTCATCTTAAAATAATTTGCAGATTATTTGCCCAATTTCACACTAATGAGCCTGTAAATAGGTTCAGTTACTTTTATATTTGAAAATGAATAATACTTTATGTTTTCTGTTGACATATGTGTGAAGGTATTGGTCATATAAACAACAGCTCTAATAAATGAAACAGAGCTTAGTTTTAATGCATACTATCAGAAGTTGTCAAATTGACACCCACAGAACTATGCCTGCAAGTGACTAAAACTACTGGCAGTCTATAAAACAGGTTAAGACAATTTAGAAAATATTTCTGCTTCTAAAAGTACAACCTACACGCCTCCCTAATTATAAAACCTTGGTTCTGTGGAAAGCAAACAGAATTCTTTCATATGGGCTGGAAAATGTTTTCCGTGAAGGATTGAATGGTAAATATTTTTGCTGTGAAGACAGCGATGCTATGCTACAAGCACTCTGCACTCTCACACAGAAAACATCCACCACACCTGGAGAAGCAGTTGGTAAAGCCAATAGATTATAACTTCACTTATAGATGCAAAATGTTCCATGGGGCTCCGGGCTGCACTGTGTGTCAGGGTTGCCTTGGTGCTCAGTGCCTGGATAAACTTCACATCTTTTCACACATTTGCCTAAGTGAGCAAACCATGCTTAGAGTACTAGTGTGTAGGAAAGCAAGCCAGCACTCATCATTCAGTTCTGACAGGTAATAGATAATACTGTTTAAAACTTTTCTCTCATGAGGTTAATTAAATCAAGAATTTTAAAAATGACTGATGCTCTATTTTATATCATCTTTTAATGCAATTATTTTTATGATTGTATATCTTAAAATAGTTTATATTTATTTGAATGTATTCTTTCTATATTATTGGAATTTCTATGATTCTAATTTAGTTATTAACATGTTAATTAAATCTTGATATTTAAAATTTTCATAAAGAATTATTTTAATAATGTTCACTTATTATTGTTTCTACCTCATAAGCAAAATTTCTTCCTTCCACTAATTTAATTTTTAGTAACTGTACTTTAGTATTGAATAACCTTGCAATTTATCTTGGTCTAAAACAATAAAACATAAATCTAAATAAACTGAATTGGTTTTCTAAATAAAATATTTGAATAGTATTGTTTTGTCATTTAAGTTGTCAATGTGGCTGTTGTATACTTTTAAATTCTGGGTTATCTTTTCCTTTCTGCTTTGTCCATTGATCACATGTACCTTCACATGCCAGTGTCAATTTATTCAATATCCTCAAGCACTAAGCTTATTACTTTTTAATGGATTTTTCCACTTTTTCATAATCACTGTTCTTGTCATTTTAAAAATGTGATTTTATAATAAACTATATGATCTAAATGATAATTCAAACATTTTTAGGCTGACCTTCCTATTGTTTTATTGATGAAAAACCCCACTGCTTTCATTTTTAAAATTTTGAGCATGTCTATGTTTATGGAAAAATAGGTTTTTTTCCATAAAAATATTCTGATTAGAGTGTCCCCTCCCAAAACTCCTTTCGTATCATCTCCATATCTTCATCCACCCAAATCCACACAGTTTTTTTTTCTTTAATTAGAAACCAAAACCTATCTAAAAATGAAATAAAGATAAGATAAAAAGAAATGAATTGGAATAGGACAAAACAGATAGAGAAGATAAAAAAGAGCCAAAGAAAAAAACACAAAAGATACAAAAGCACACATACCCACACACATATCAATATCCCACTAAAAAAAAACAATATCATGCAAGCATGTGGCCCACACAGGTCTGCACCAGGTCCTCTGTGTGTATTTTGTAGCTGTTAGCTTGGTATAACTCCTGAGATATGAATGAGTGGGTCTCTGACTCTAGTGCCTGCTTTTGGGACTCTTTTCCTCCTGTTGTATTGCCCTGATCAACTAAAATGTGATAGTTTTTGCTTCATTCTTTTGTATTTTGTTGTGTCTTCTTTGGTTTCTTTGTCCTAGAAGTTTGTTGTTTTCTAAGGAGATACAGAAATGCATAGGTCTGTTGGGGAGAGGAGAAAGGAGGAACGTGGAGAAAAAGAGGAAGGGGAATCTGTAATCAGGATATATTTTATGAGAAAAGAATTTATTTTCAAGAAGAGGAAAATCATTAAAAAAACACAAGATGGAAAATAAATGAGCAAAAAGATCTGTAAAGTTAAAATAAATGTTGATAACCTAATATTTTGTTTGCTGACCCTTCTTGCTCAAAGATATGATGCCCCAACTAATTCCTACCTTGACCATGCCCTGTCAACAATAACCCTAATACCTTTTAACTTTTATTTATTTTATAGTTTATGGGTCATTTTATATATAGTTGATCATGCACACATATGTACCATCACACACAATTTCTGTACAATGATGTAAGAACTCACAGAAATAAAATCTCAATGATTCTAGAGATTTATGATAGGTTATTTTAAATTTTCAAGTCTCAATCATGTTTTTAAATTAATAAAAAATAATTTTATCTTCACATTTATATTTTCTTAAATTTTAATATACATATGACAGCAAGGGCTAGCTAGATACCTTTACTTTTTAAAATTAAGTATATAAAATTATTATTTATATAAAACAATGGATTTCATGTGTATATAATGTACTCTGAGGCATTCTGCCTTCTCTATTGTAGATATACCTCCCTTCCTAATGAGCTCTCTAGTTCTTCGTAATAACCCACCTACTACTTTAATAGTTTTTAAACTTTGAATTTTGCATATGAGATAAAATAAGATTTTTTTATATTTGATTCTTGCTCATTTGGCTCAGAATGATGACCTCATACTCCATCCACTTTTCTGCAGATAACCTTGTATTGTTAGGAATAATTTCATTTTTTGTGACTGATTACAATTCAAGGTTCATAAATTATAATAAATTAGTAAATAATAAACAAAGTAATATTTGGTCTATAGTTATAAAAATAAAAACTATGAATTCATTGTAATAAAGGGGGCATATACATTATTTTCAAACATAGTAATAGTAAGTAGTAAAAATTACTGGGTTTAATTTTTTGAAAATAAATTAGCTATATGATATAGCACAAAATAACTAATTTTCTTATTTTAAGAGTGCTATGTAATCTGCCTTTTACTTAGGCTTTGCATTCATTTTCCATTTTGAGATTATAATCTAATTATAACATTTCTGTATTCCCTTTTCTACCTTCAAACACTACTATGTAACCCTCTCCACTCTCATTTAAATTTAAGAGCTCTTTTGTCACTAATTCTTATTGCATGTATATAATATATATTCCTAAATATGATTTGCTCAATATGGATAATATTACCCATATGTACATTTTTAGAGATTATTGTTTAGTACTGAACAACAAGTTGGTCTACTTTTCACTGGAGAAGATCACTTCTCCTGTTGGCAGTGTTTCTATCCCGACTGGTCTGGCAGCCATTCTGTCCCAAAGAAACACACAGAGGCCTACATTAATGATAAACTTGTTGGCCTATGATCTCAGGCTTCTTACTAATTAACTCTTATATTTTACATTAACCAATAATTCTTGTCTGTGATAGCCATGTGCCTTGGTAACTTTTATCAGTCAGGCATTCTCATCTTGTTTCCTCTGGGTCTGGGAGACAGATGACTGGAGACTGAGCCTTTCTTCTTCCCAGAATTCTCCTATTCTGGTCACTCTGCCAAAACTTCCGGCCTGGCTACTTGCCAATCTGCGTTTTATTAAATCAATACAAGTAACAAACCTTTATAGGGTACAAGACCATTGTCCCATAGTACTTCTCCTTTTCTATTTTCAAAACAAAATCTCTGAATCTAATTTCCTTTGCTCAGCTTTTTTTCCTGACCATTATCTTGATGCTGTTCTGGATATAAAATTCAGCTGAAACTCTATAGAGGTCCTCTGAAATTTTGGATCATCTTGGCAATCTGCTCTTATCAGAGATTTTTTGCCAGGAGTTTTGCTTGATCAAACCTGATTTTTCTTAACCCAGAATAAATCTACAGCCTCTCATTTCTTGTGGAAACCAAAGCAAAACTTTTTCTCCAAAGTAACATGTATTTCTATTTAAATTTTGAAGTCAAGGCATTTTCAAACTATATATGTTGGATTAATCCAGCTGTATTTATAATCAAATGTCTTTTAGCAGCTGTTGCTTCTTATTTAGGCATCAAACAATTCAAAGACAGCATAATAAAATACAGCATCCAGATATTCTGTGTATTTTCTATCTTGATGTGGCTTTATTTTAAACTCTAATTTCTTTTTTTAACTTTTAATTTTTGTTTTTGGTCTCTCTGTATTTTTGGATGTCCAGGAACTCACTCTGTAGACCAGGTTGTCCTTAAACTCACAGAGACCAGCCTGCCTCTGGCTCCCAAGTGCTGAGATTAAACTTGCATGCTATCATACCGAACTACTCTCTCCTTTTTTCTAAGGACTTTATCCTTTTTCTTTTCTCTTTCAAGCCTACATATATTTTTAATCACAATGTAAACCATTTAGAGATTTTTTTCATCTGAATCTATATTTACTGTATGTCTTTCCTTTTCTGACCACATGAGTCTTTAATTTGCTAAGCAATATGGCTAGGATTCTGTGACTTTGATGTTTGGTTCCACCCTATTCCTGAGAGTCTAGCTTCATGGAAGAGGTACTGGTGGGAGCCATGTCTGTTTTCAAAGTTTGATGGAGTTTCAAGGTCCCTGCCACCACAAGAATTATGCTGTCAGCTATTCATAAACACCATTTAAGTGTTTGTTGTCAGGGCCTCTTGAAAGAGCTGCTAGATTTTTGCAACTAAAGCTGAGTCAGGAAACCTCTCTTAAATGAGATGCATTTGACTTTAGTAAGCAGAGCCCACCCGAGAAAATGCTGCTACCAAGAATCCATACTTAACTCTGTTCTTTTTGTGTCTAGAATTACTCCCCAAGCTCTCTCAGGTTTTATGTGGTCCACGTTAGAATGCTTGATGGCATGCTGCATGAACAAGACAGGCAGGACCCACAGAAAAATGACTACTGAACTTGCTGAAAGGTGAGACCATCCTTCAGGGTTCCTGCTTCATGGAAGTGTCTGGCAGATCTTCTGCAGGACACAGAAGAAAGTGACTGACAAACGCCAATATAGGTGGAACTGTCTTTGAAATTTCCTGCTTCATGGAAAAGTCGGCCAGATACTATAGTCCTGTAGGCTAAAGAT
This sequence comes from Ellobius talpinus, assembly GCA_001685095.1. Classification (NCBI taxonomy): domain Eukaryota; kingdom Metazoa; phylum Chordata; class Mammalia; order Rodentia; family Cricetidae; genus Ellobius; species Ellobius talpinus. The sequence continues at coordinate 7,122 of LOJH01051469.1, forward strand.
GAATGCCCAAATGTTACAAGAACTTTGGGTGAATTTCCAGGCAACAAGATGTCCCTGTCAATTCTAGAGTTGTGGAAGTTGTTTCCAAATGCATTTTCTGTTTATTTAGGTAACATTATATCCTTCTGGAGTTTTTGATGGAGTTGAAGAAAGATATTCATAATTATAAAAGATAAATTAGTTATAAAACTTTAGATTCACAAAGATAGGATAGATGAGTATTTTCCTTAATTAGCCAAATGTAAATGGACTAAATATTGTAACTGTAATTCTTGCTTGCTACTTGGTTTATCACATGTAATTTTACTTTGTTAAAGTTAAAACCTTCCTTTTTTCAGACAGAAAAAGGGGAGGTGAGGTAAGATTCTCCTCTGTATGCTGTGAATATCTTTTATTATCATTGATTAATAAAGAAACTGCTTTGGGCCTATGGCAGGGCAAAATATAGCCTGGTGAAAAATTTGAACAGAGATAAACAGAGAGAGAGAGAGAAAGTAGGTGGAGTCAAGGAAACTCCATGTAGCTGTCAAAGGAGACAAATGCCTAGGAAGCTTAACAGTAAACAATGGGCCTCATGGTACAATATAAAATAACAGAAATGGGTTAATTTAAGATATAAGAGTTACTTAATAAGAAGCCTAAGCTATAGGCCAAGCTGTGTTGTAATTAATACAGTTTCAGTGTATTTATTTCAGGTCTGAGAGACCAAGAAACAAATGAGAAGCCTCTGCCTCCATTTTCCCACTCCCATCTTTTCTTAGTTGCCTTGAGTTCTTTGTGTAGGATTGAGGCCTTGTGCCCTTTCCTCTGTCCAGTTTGGCATGTTCATTGATGTCATCTTTGTTTAGCTTACATTTGGGGACTTATATTGGTGAGACTTTATGGGTATTGTTCCTTAATTACTAAGAAATACAATTTCACTACAAACTTCCTGATCCCATGGCTATTACAATCTCCAGCTTTTATCCACATGTTCCCTGAACCTTAGGTTTAGAAGTGATCTGTAGATATTTTCACTGGGGCTCCACAACACTGTTTTTTTTTATTATTGGTTTTGGTTTTATATAGTGCAATAGTCATCTATTGCAAAGAGAATTTCTTTGAAGAAGGTTGAAGACTGTTCTTATCTGTGGGTTTAAGCACACATATTTACAGCTGTTGTTAGTGACCAAAATGCTTTAGTAAAGTAGTAATTGTAGGTTGTCATCCAGTATTGGGTTTCCAGTAACAAGCTAATTAAATCATGGTTTTTGTACTGCTATTTTTATAGTAAATTAGGAAAAATTGTTTAGATGTTTCTTCATAGGACAGTCTATTTTGTTTTTACTGTTCTGAGAAGAGTACAGAATGCAGATTAGTGGACTCATTTAGGAAAACCTAAAACTCTAGCATAAAGGCTTTTTTAAAAATCATAGATGACAACATAGTGTTTGAGACCAGCATCACCAAATATCCTATTTTAGGTCTGGGCTGTATTACCTGTGAGCAAAGAGAAGCACATCACATCTATTCATCCTATTAGAAACAAATTTTATCTTTGGTGTAACTTGAAGCCAGAGAATGTTTGCAACATCAGTGAGTACTGCCATTTATTCTCCACTGTGCATGTGAACACAGGCAGCACTTCATTCAAGGGACACTCTTACAAAGCACATGAATGAGTGGCAAATAAATGACACATAAAAGAAGCATAAAACTTGTAAGGTGATGGTTGCAAAGCATCACATCTTAGCAGGTGTTTATTTAGTTGAAGACTGATCAGAGCATTGACTTGACAGGCTTTTCCTACATGAAAACCTTATGCACATTTTCAACCAGCTACTAAAAAGGAAAAAGCTCGGGTCCCAAAGGATGTGAGTAACTTTTAAAACCTCACATTTTATTTTAACACAAATTTTATACTTTTTATATCTCATAAGGAGCATTTCTGTTAATCAAAATAAATGCAGTTAAAATACACAGGTTTGGAGTACACAACCATATATAATTTTAATATTCAGGAGACTGAAGCAGGAAGATTACAAATTCAAGGCCAAATTCAGGTACAGGGACAGTCTTCAATTGCCCCCTACAAAAAATTAGGAAAAATGTAATTTGCTGACATTAGTAATATGAATTGATATTCTATTTAGAAAACAGTCATTGTCATCTGGAGGGAGTTGTTGAATTATTTCTATGCCAACATAAACTCACAGTATGCATAATAATACTTTGAAAGCACTGGTAATAATTTTTCCCTTAAGATTGCAAAAAATTGTGGCAAATATGCCTTTAATGTTGCTGATTACTTTTATTTAAATAATCAGATCGTATTTAAATTCTGTTAAAAATATTTTTGTACTTCTCTTTGTTTATGTGTTTATATTAATATTGTGTTGAAAGAAGAAATGAATATATAAATAAATAGAAATAAATGCACGTGCACACATACAGTGTTTTTGGTCTTGGCCATTCTCACAGGTATAAGATGGTATCTCAGAGTTATTCTGATTTGCATTTCCCTGATGGCTAAGGATGTTGAATAATTTATTAAGTGTCTTTCAGCCATTTGCAATTATTCTTCTGAGAATTCTCTTTTAGATCTTTACCCCATTTTTTTAAATTGAATTATTTGGTTATTTGTTGTCTAGTTTCTTGAGATCTTTATATATTTTGGAGATAAGTCCTCTGTCCAATGTGTGGTTAGTGAAGATATTTTCTTATTCAGTAGGCTGCCATTTTATCTTAGTGTCTGTGTCCTAAGCCTTACAGAAGCTTTTCAGTTTCAGGAGGTCCAATTTATTAATTGTTGCTCTCAGTGTCTGTGCTACTGATGTTATATTTATGAAGTTGTATACTTTGCCCATTCATTGAAGGCTATTTCCTATTTTCTCTTTAATAAAGTTCAGTGTTACTGGATTTATGTTAAGATCTTTATTCCATTTGGACTTAAGTTTTGTGCATGGTGATAGATATAAATATACTTGTATTCTTTTACATGTTGTCATCAGTTATGCCAGCACAATTTGATGAATGTATTTTCTTTATTCCATTGCATATTTTTGGCTTCTTTGTAAACAATCAGCTGTTCATAGTTGTGTGGATCAATATCAGGATCTTGAATTCAATTCCATGGGTCTATCTGTCTGTTTTTATGCCAATAACAAGCTGTTTTCATTACCATATATAATATATTCATATAATAGAGCTTGATGTCAGGGATGGTGATGCCTCTAGAAGTTCCTTTGTTGTAGAGGATTGTTTTGGCCATTCTGAGTATTCTGTTTTTCCATATGAAGTTTCTGTTTACTAGTAGTTTATTGAGTATTTCTTTTTACCAATGTTCATGAGGGAAATTGTCCTGCAATTCTCTTTCTTAGTTGTATCTTTTTGTGGTTTTGGTACCAGGGTAACTTTTGTCTCATAAAAAGAGTTTTTCAGTGTCCCTTCTGTTTCTCTTGTGTGGAACAATTTGAGGAATATTGGTATCATTACTTCTTTGACATTCTGGTAGTATTCTGTGCTGAAACTTTCTAGTCTTGAGTTTTTTTGGTTAGGAGACTTTTGATGACTACTTCTATTTCCTTAGGCAATATAGGTCCATTTATATTGTTTATTTGTTTTTGATTTAATTTTGGCATGTGATACTTATCCAGAAAAATGTCCGTTTTCTTTACATTTTCCAATTTTGTGGTTTTTCAAGTATTACCTAATGATTCTCTGGATTTCCTGTGTATCTGTTGTTTTGTTCCCACTTTTATTTTCTAATTTTGTTAATCTGCATATTCTCTCTGCCTTTTGGTTCATTTGAATAGGGTTTGTGTGTCATGGTGATTTTCTCAAAGAACTAACTTTTTGTCTCATTGATTTTCTGTACTGCTTTCTTTGTTTCTATTTCATTGATTTCAGCCCTCAATATGATTATTTCCTGGTGTCTGCTCCTCCTGAGTGGGTTTGCTTACTTTTGTTCTTACTTTTGTTCAGATGTGCTATTGTGTGAGATTTCTATTGTGCTTATGTGAGATTTCTCTAAGTTCTTTAAGCATTTTGTGCTATAAACTTTCCTCTTGGCACTGCTTTCAAAGTGTCCCATAAGTTTGGGTATGTGGTGCATTAATTTTCATTGAATTCTAGGAAATCCTTAATTTCATTCTTCATTTCTTTATTGACCCAGAGTTGATTAAGTTGAGCACTGTTCACTTTCGATGAGTTTGTAGGCTCTCTGCAGTTTCTGTTGCTGAATTCTCACTTTAAGCCATGGAGCTCCAATAAGATACATGGGGTTGTTCCAGTTATTTTATCTGTTGAGATTTGTTTTATGACTAAGTATTTTCATTTCAGAATTCTGTGTTTTTTTAATTTTAATTTTTATTTATTTATTTTTTGCCACTATTTCAGTTTTTAAATCTTGTACTGTTTGAGCTGTTTTCTTTACCTATTTGATTAGTATTTCCCCTTGGGTTTCTTTAAAAGATTTATTGATTTCTTCCAATTTATTGTTTGTCTTTTCTTCTATTGCTTTAAGGGAAATTTTCATTTATAATTAATGGTCTATATCATCTTCATAAAGTTATATTGAAGGTCATTTTAATTTTCTTCTGTTTCCTCTAGGTTAGGATATTCAGGTCTTCCTGTTTTTGGACCCACTAGGTTCTGGTGGAGCCATATTGGTGTTTATGTTGTTTCATGTGTTCTTATACTGCCATCTGTCCACCTTATCCTTCAGTGGGTATTGGTGTGGTCTGTGCTTCAGGGGTTTTCTCTTCTTCCAATCAGTAATGGTGGGTCCTGAGGCTTAAGTGCTTGCTATTCCTCAGGGTTTAATTCGGTCCGTGCCTCTAGTGGATGCTGATAAGGCTCTGGGACTTCTCTCCGGGGCAGCCTGGGCAAAGGCACCAGTGGTCACAGATGTAGTGGAGAATGGAAGAGGGTATGTGGAGGCTGCTTGGTGTCTCTGGGGCTCTCCACGGGCACTCTGAGCCAAGGCTCTGGTGGTTACAGATGTGGTGAGGCATGGTGGCAGGTGTGTGGTGGCTGCTGGAGGCCTGCATGTCTTGGTGGGTGAGAGTGAGGGAGTGGGCTGTTTCTCCCCAGACAAGGGCCTAGAGAGCTGAACCCTCTAAGCTGGGACTCAGCTGCTTACCTCTCCAGGAGCAATCTGGGGAAAATTTTAGTGGTTACAGATGTGGTGGGGGATATAAAGGGTGTGTTGAGGCGGCTTATAATGACCAGTGCTTGGTTGGTGGAGGTGGGAAATTGGGTGTTCCTCCCTGGACAAGGGCTGAGAGAGCTGAGCCCTAAAGCAGAAACCCAGATGCTTACCCCTCCTTGGGGAGACTTGGCTTACTGTATCTTTTCTTTTTCATTTTCTTTATTATTATTAAAAATTTCCACCTCCTCCCCTCCTCCC
>LOJH01051471.1:8378-19283 GCA_001685095.1 Ellobius talpinus
TCCCTCTGAATGTGGTTGACAATTGCATGGCTGGGGCAGACTGAGGGGCCACTGTCAATGGTACCAGGATTTATCACTACTGTTTGAACTTACATTTTGGGAACCTATTTTCTTTGAATGAATACCTTGCTCAGCCTAAACATAGTAGGGAGGGCCTTGGACCTTCCCCAAAACAATGTGCCTTACCATCTCTGAGGAGTGGATGGGGGATGGGTTGGAGGTGTAAGTCGAAGGAATGGGAAGAGGGAGTGGAAACTTGGATTCATATGTATAATGAAAAAATATAGGGTTTTTTTTGCTTTTTCAAAAAAATAAAACTTATAATCTCCTAAAATACATACAATAAAGCTTCAAAATATGCGAATTTCTTACACATAACACAGTCTTCACATTGCTTCCTACATTGATCTTAAGAATTGAAGATCAAAGCAAGAGACTAAATTCACCTTGAATTGAAATATAATAGACAATTTATTTTTCTAAAAAAGAACATCAAATTATTTTCAGTGAATATTTTATTAAATCCATATTGTATCACTCCAGCATTGGGGTCATAGTGTCAAATGAGACATAACACAAGTTCACAATTATAAAAGCTGGGAAATAAGATGACCCCGTATGAAGTAAATTTGTTTAATTTAGTGGAAAATGAGTTATTGTTTTTAAATAAGTATTTACATTAAAACATCATAGTTATTGCCATTCATCTCCATAAAGAAAAATCCAAAATTAAATTTTTTGAATTTTCTCAATTTATGATCTATATAGATTAAGGAGTAATAAAAATAACAAATACAATCATAGATTATTTAAATCATAATAAACATTATCAAAAGGTACAAAGTTCACAAAAACATTTTTACCTTAACAAGTAAGCCAAAATTGTTTGCTAACAAATAGTTAAGTATAAAGGTTTAGAAAAGTAGAAAGCTGGCTTTAATGGAGTACTGGGTTAAAAACTATCAATGCAATGCTCATAATAAGGTGTGTACTTGTGAGGTAAAAAAATCAAACTTGTGATTGATGGCTGTCTGGACTGTATAGTGACTTCAATTCTAGCTCTTGGACAAAATGTATTTGAGACAGAAATATGGAATAAGAGATGGAGAAAGGAAAGGGAAGAAAAAAAGAGAGGGGGAAGGGAGAAAAGAAAAAAGAAAAATGTACTAATACCAATTATTGTAGAAAATCAAAATAGAATGAGAGTTAAAAATTAACTCTCATTTGTTAATTTAATATTAATTTGTTCGTGGAATAAGAGTGATGTTGACTAAAATATAGCGTGTAGTAATATATATTTCTCATATGAACAGAGACAAGAGGGGTTGACTAGATCAAGACTAATTAAGAATCCTTAGAAAAAAACAGCAATGGAAGAAAATGAAAATTATATTTAAAAATGGTAACAAATAAACTAATTAGATTACTTTCTTTGAAAAAATGCTGCAAATTGAAGAATGTAGAGTAAAGGTCTTCCTCTGGTCATGGTAGCATCACTGACTTCTTCTGTTCTTCTAACTAATATAAAAGGCACATATCCTATTTGTAGCCTTAGCCATTATTTTTAAAAAGACATTCTATTGTCATATAAAATATGATCAAATAAGTTCTGAATTATTTCACTGTTTCTCATAGAATCAGATCTTCAATACGAACATCAGAGAATGTATGAATCTGGTTGTTTAAATTGTCCAAATTACTTGTGAGTCATGCCACTGAAAAATTAGAAAAATAAAAAGGGATTAAAAAGTATGCAATAGATATGTTTTAGAGAGAAATGGAAGACTCAGGTAAAGAATCATCAAAGATTTATGAGCTGACATTATGGACACTAGAATGGCCATTTCCAAGGAAACATAGTGATAACATTGCAAATTATTAAACAAGTTTGTTTGATGTCCATTGCAGGGGCTGTCGTAAGTGTCATCTCTCCAGTTAAATCTCAGCAAGCCCCATCTTACCAAACTTTGCACAATATAGAGACAACATCATATAATGTACACATTCCTTGCAGGAATTTGGAGGAAGGAACTTGTTGCTCGAATTCTAATTGGTCTTAATAAAAAACAAAGCCCAGAGTCAGATATTAGGGGGTGAAAGCTGAAAGATCAGAGAAGCAGGACAGCCAGCCACTAGTTCTTAACCTCTACTAAATCCTCAGACCAAATGGGTGATCCTGTCCCTATGAATCCTTAGTCTAAATTCTGAGCTCCTCTCTACTCCTGTTTTATATTCCTCTCTCTGCCCAGCCAGATCACTTTCCAGCTAAACCTCCCTAGTACCCTAGTAATGGGATTAAAGTTGTGAGCCACCACCATGTCTCTCTGTTTCTCTTTTATACTGATTCAATCTCGTGAAGCTCAGGGTAGCCGTGAACTCACAGAGAACCATCTGCCTCTGCCTCCTGAGTACTGGGATTAAAATTGTGTACCGCACTGCCTGTCCTCTATGGCTAATTAGTGTGAGTAGAGGCACACTTTAATCTTCAGGCAAGCTTTATTTGTTAAAGCACAAACAAAATACCAGAAACAGAGAACTTGGAGGAAGGCTGATTGCAGGGTATTTTTCCCTGACTGGCTCATCTACCTTCTGGATATCATCTAGGCTCACCTGCCTGTGGATAGCACTTCCCAGAATAGTTTAGGACCTCCTATATCAATTAAAACTTAGAAAATGACCCATATACCTAATTACCTATCAATATGATGGCAGCAAATCCTTAATTAGTGTTTCCTCTTCCCAAGACTCTAGTTGGTTTTAGGTTGACAAAGAAAGACTAACCAGCTAAGCATTCATGACCAATTAACCATAATGCAAAAATTTTTACTCAGGTATGTGCATAATATGTAAAGTACATGCATGTTAATTTTCAGAGCAGTATTAGTCCTAAACAGCAAGAGGCAGGAGAACAAGGCAAATTACCAAGAATAGAAGAAATCTAAATAAATGCTGGTATAGTCACACAATTGAAGTGACACCAGAGGGCATATAGTTTACTTACTACACGTGACACCAAGGAGGAAACATGAAAACTAATCCCGAAAAGAGAAAGCCAGTCCCGGCCTGCCCCCCAAACAAGCTAATAGGATGACAAGTCAGAATCGGCTTAGCTTGTAAAGAGGGGAGAGGCAGGGAGGGGAGCAGAGAAAAATGTAGAGCTCAATAAAAATCAATAAAAAAAAGAAAGAAAGAAAAAGTCATGATTTAATGCCTTAAAAAAAAAAGGAGTGAAAGCTACTAGCGGACCACAAAGTGATGGGTGGAGGGGAGACGTCTGGATGGTTAAAGTTCTGTTTCGTGAGTTGTATACAGTTTACATAAATTCATTCATCCCACGAAAAATTATCAAAACGCACATTTACAATTTGTGTAGTCTGCCACAAATGAGTATGATTCATCTATTGGAATGTTTACTTTAAAATAACTAAAAGTCTTAAACTTGTATGCTTCAACATATATACTGAAAACAATATTTTAGAAGGATTTTAGATAGAACTCCATCTTCAGTTAAGTAAATAGTAACTAATTCTAGAGGGAGAAAAGACCCAAGCTATGGTGACATAGTTCTGCATGTATTTGTGGCTTTTTAAAACATGTGATCCAAATAACAAAACAAAATGTTAACAAATTTCAGATCTGGGTATCTTAATGTTTGTGATGCTATTTTTTTCAATTTTTAGACCATTTCAAAAAGCAAATCTGAAAAAAAACTTTAACTTTGGATTCTAGAATGAAGATTTTTAAAATTATTTTTTTGTGTGTGTGTGTGAAAAGCATTCAGAAGTAGTTTGCCTAGATCAGATAAACCTACCTGAAAGTCTTTACCCTGAGGATTAGCCTTCATGGTACCAGAAGGTACTATGCAAACTTCCATCCAAATGAAGGAGGCAACCAATAGTCCTACCAGCTACAACACCTATGAACCACAGCAATGACCAGTGTGGCACAATAATCCTAATTCTTTACTAGTGACACTCATAGCTTAACAGTAACTTCCAGTTCTCTTAGTAGACCTAAAATCCACACCAGAAGAAAACTATGCCTGGTATTGGAAACGTAGCCAACTCCTCAGACTAATGAAGTCATGGATCTTGGAGAAGAACCTACATCTAAACAAGCATCATTCTTGACTACATTCTAGCAATGCTTTTTTTTTTAATAGCTTAAGCTACCTGACATTGTGGGTATGTATTTAAATGAGATTTTAGATCTTAATACACTTAATGCCATTGGCAAAAATCTAAAATACGACTCAGATATGGAAAAATTTATTTTCATTTTTTAAAGTAACAAATTGGGAGGCTTTAAGTTCTACAACAATAAATCATTGGAGATTTAAGTAATTTAAGTGGAAATGATCACTAGGTCATATATGTTGAAAACATACATTTTCAAACCAGTCCATAATATCTGACCAAAGACCTGTTTCTTCCCTCTTTATGTATTACCAAAAGCAGTAATTTAAGTGGGGCATGTAAGTAATAGTTATACAGACACAAATGTCGCTATCACAGATTTAGACTCTGGACGTCCACAGAAAAGAACTCTGGGTTCCAAAAATACTCTGCCCCTTGCTCGAGACAGCACTGCAGCAGACGCTTGCAAACACTCGGAGGATAACCAACCAGCCCAACAAACAGGCAGGGGGCTTCATATGCATTTTGTGTTTCTCAAAAAATCTTAATGATAAAGTCTTGTCATTAAATTCTGAAATATGCTGAAAAATGCATGATTTAACTATCTGCAAAAGGAAGAATGATCAGCGGAAACTAAGAGTTTAGTCTTTTATGACGATTATAAACTCAGATTTAGGCCAGGGGATTCCATTCTTCCATTTGGACATTCTGGTTTCTGCTAACAACACCTACTTTAGTGTCTAAGAGCAAGCTTCAGGTAAGGCTTTATCAGTATTTAGCAGTCACAAACACAAATTCAGAGAAAATAGGCAAGTACAGAGGCTACTGCCTGAAGATATCAACTGTCCTTTCCTAAACAGAAACATGCCATGTTTTGTTGATACTCAAGGGAGATCTGCCCCCTTCTGAACAGAAGAGGAAGAAGAGTAGATTGGGCTGGGGGGACAGAGTCAGGGTTGGGGAAGGGCATGGGAGGAGAGGAGGGAGACTGCGGCCTGGATGTTAAATCTAGATCATAGTAAGAGATTATGTGGAAAATTATATTGTAATTTGTGAAATTTCTATCATACAAATATTTGACTCAATTATAAAGAGATGCACAGAGCTTTTTCTGAAGCTGGCACCTTATTGAATGAACACTAAACCCAATAAACATCAGGCTTACTTTCAGAAAGATTCAGCTCCTAACTTGTATGTCTGTCTTATCAAAACTGGCACCTCTCTTTCTAGGCTTTTAATGAATACATTCCTTTGTCTCTCATATTCCTATACATCTTCTCGAGGCACATGGTTTCGAAGTATAATCAATATGTAGTAATCCATTATTCCCTGAATTACATACTTGGGAAAACAAATAAACTATTCTTCTCTTGTCTGCTGGGAATTTGAAAATATTAATGTCAGATCTTTTATAAGGATGTCAGAACAGTACACACAGGTTAATAAAATGTTACATAAAAACAAGGGCACCAAGAAATAAGTTTTTACAAATTTTCATGTGGTGATAGAATCCATATTTTCCAAATTCCAGAATTTTATGATTTCCAGAAGAAATCTCTGCTTCAGAGCTTTAAAAGTACCATGACTCCATAAAACATTACATATATTTTTGAGAAACACATACAAACTGTACATATGTATATTATAATTGCATACATATTCTAAACATATACATTTATTTGTGCACAAACACTTACTTAAATGAAATGACATGGAGAAAGAGGCAATACAAGAATTTGATGACTGTTCTATGCAGGCATGCTCTATATTTGATCATTTAACATTGACATAATCCTATAAGAAATTTTTCACATGCAGACTCACCCATAATTAATAAATATTGTAAGTGACAGAGCAAACACTTGATCCCAGGTCAGACAACTCCAAATGGAGCTTTCTCTTCCACAGGGAGCTAAGCGAAGTTTTGAGTAGCCTATCAGCATTGCTTTATGCTTTTCTCACATAGAAAAAAATGTACCTTGGCGCCAAGAAGAAACATAGATTTTTCTCTCTTAAAAAAAATCTGATTTTAGTCCCAAAAATCAATATGGCAAAGGAAAAAGTTGCTACAAAGATAATTCTTAGTTGAATATGTTCAAAATGCAATTCCCTGGTAATCTGAGCTTTGGCCAAGACAAATCAAAATCTTAGATATTTTATAAATGCCAAGTTTTTGGAGAAACAAAAAAAATGCAACAGCAACAGATGCATTTTCCCTAGACATTTGTGTTGAGCCTAGCTATATCCAGAGCCTGAAGATAAGGGGTTTTATATTTAATTTTTTGTGAATAATAAATCCTGATTTCTCTTAATGCCATTCAAGTAAATAATATTGTATTCCCCCTTTGGAAAATTTAGCGAACTGAAACTACTGAAAATGAAATAATAAAACAAGAATCAGTGGGAATTGGCTGGATAAAGAAAGAAAATATAAAGATACTAACATATCCATATTAATCCCTTTAAAATTAAATTATGATTATATTTCAAATTTTATAGTCAAAGAATACAAAGGTATATTTTACATTTTCTTTTTTCAACCTGCCAACATAATTTCAAAAATCAAAACCCACTTAAATGATTACACTAAGTGTTGTAAGTGTTTATGAGAAAGAAGCTTCTCTATCAGCTATGTGAAAAGCTGAGGAAAGGAAGTTGGTATGGTACATGCTTTTAAGCCCAGATCATGAGATGGAGGCCATCCTGGGCTACATAAGATAATTCTGTCTCAAAAACCTAAAATTCAGAAAGAAACAATGAACAAATAAAAAAATATGAGGAACTTAATACTACATAATGAATGCTATTATATTTAATGTTATTAAAGTCTTCAACAAATTTTGGACTAATATTTTTTTTAAATCAAAACAAGAGTATCCTAGGAACATACATTTTCATAAAGGTTAGGATATGTAACAAGTGTAGAGTTGCTCCCAGGTGCACTTTCTCCAAGTAAAACAAGCTGTTCGGTAATATCACAAAATACTAAGTTAATAAATTCATCTTTCTAAATTTGAATATTCATTGTCGATGGATTAAATTTGAAATTATCCTAGCTTTTCTTAGAATTCTGCTTAACAAAAATCATGACGAATGTGTGTTAAATTCTGTTTTGCTGTGAATTACATTAGACATGCAGAAAGTTTCTAAAATAGGATGTACAGCACAATTTTTTGATTAATGTCCTTAGTGTATTAGAGCATATTAGATTACAGGAAAGCTAAGCAGAAGGCGCAGAGTCACGGGTCACACCCTCCCACCACACCTCCACACCCCCACACAATTCCTCTAACAGGAATATGCGTCTGTGGGATATTTGTCAATAAATGCACATATCATGCTATAGTTTCATAACCCTTGAATTAACTCTTTAATTTTATCGTTTCATTGGGCTTTAATAAATATACTATGTCAAATATCCATCATTACATTATCATACAGAACAAACTCACTACCCCGAAATATCTGTGTTCTTCATATTCATCCCTCTTCTTTACTTCCTGAAAACCATCTATTGTATGTCACCTTTTCACACAATTCTTCTTTTCAACTATATGTATCTCAGGGCCCTCTATGTTTTTTTGGCTTGGTAGCTCATTTCTTTTATTATTAAACAACTAAATAAACATTTTCTGTATGCATCACGGCTTGTTTATCTACTCAGTCACTGACCAAAGAAAATTTGGGTTGCTTAACCAAGTTAAAGTTGTTCAACTTGCTATACCCAGGTATGAGGATCTAGCTGAGCAAGAAGTATGCATAGGGTTATGTAACGCACCACTACCGTCTGTGCTCTATGTGGTACCATATAGTTCGTGAACCGGGCAAGGGGCTGGAGATTGAAACACACAAAGACTCACAGACAGACAGAGACATGGGTCATCCTTGAAACAAGAATGCCCCCTTTATTGTGTCCAGGGGCAGCTTATATAGTGATCCTTTAACTGATAGCCATGCCCTAGCCGAACCCATCAGAAACCACTCTCCTGCCATGATGGTCTCCTGCTCAGAGCAGCTGCAGGCTGTCTCAGAGCCTAGAAAAACAAGTTGTTTACCAGAAATTCAGGATCTGGGAGGTTCACAGCTCCAACAGGATTAAATCCTGGATTAAATCCCTAGAAGATAATAAAATAACCCTGCCATGAACATTCTTGTGTGACTTAAAATTTCAACTCATTTGGGTAATTAATATGGCATATACTGTTGGATTGTAAATTAAGCCTACAGTTAATTTTGTTAAGAAAATGCTACCTTTTGCCCCAACTAGATGTATTAGTCTACATCCCAACAGGAGTGATTCAGAGTCCCAGTGTTCCAAATCCTCATCTTCATTTGTGGATTTAGCCATTCCCGATAGGTACACATTGGTATTTCATTGCCTTCATTGCAATTTGCTAATGATACACAATAATGATAATCTTCTATATAATCATTTATTTATGTGTATTTTATTTAGTTTGGGATATATTTAGATATCTTGCCCAGTAGGTACACGCATGTGCAAGTGTGTATGTGTGTTAATGTGTGTCATGTGAAGACTAGAGCTCATCCATAGGGTATCATACCTTCACTAAAGTTTGTAGAGGCATTTCATTTGTATTTTAATAAATAAAGCTTGCCTAAAGATCAGCGAGTAAAACAGCCCCACTGGTCAGCCTTACAGACCAGACAGTGGTAACACACACCTTTAATCCCAGGAGCCACACTAGGTGTCATAGTAACCGGATGGCACATGGCTTTAATCTGAGTCCTAGAGAGGATTATGAAATGTGAGGAGACCACTGTAGGCACAGTGTCATTCTGGCATTCCTGGAGGCAGGATAGCCATTTCAAACTGAGGTAGAGGTAAGATACAGTGGCTGGCTATTTTGTTTTTTGGGTCTTCAGGTTGAACCCCAATATCTGTCCCTGGGTTTTTACTAATCGTGCTTCAAAAGTTGTTTCATGAGAAAAGGTCTTTCATTTGCTTGATATCACAGATTTCACTAGGCTTACAGCCTATTCACATTACCAAGTATCTATCTACCTGTCTCTACCACCACAGCACTGGGATTATGATGTGCACATCCTGCCAAGATTTGCTTCATAAGCTAATTATTGAGTTTTAAGTTTTTTTATTAAGAGTACAATTTTTTTTATCAAAAATCATTTATGAATATATGCTCTCAGTCTGCAATTTGTTTTCACCCTCTTCAGAATGGCGATCTCACAGCTTACATCTTTCTCTCATAAGCCAAGCTTTTGGTGCCATATTTAAAATATCCTCACCAAACCTAAGGATATTTATAATTTCTCTTTCCTTTCTACTAGTTTTTTTCTTCCATTTATAGCTCATTTTGTGAAAGGTGAAATGTTGTATCTAGATCTGATTTAGGAATGTTGGTATATAACTATCGAGCACCATTTATTGAAAAGGCTATCCTCTATTGAACTGCCTTTACTCCCTGGTCAAAGATAAGAAGATTATATAGTCTGAGTCTATTCTAGAGTTGTCGGTTCTATTTCAGTGGTATATGTACTCATTCTTTAAACAATGCCGCTTTCAACTGATTACTACAGGCTTGCATTTGAATTATGAAGTCATTCTTCTTCAGTACTATGTTGAATATGCTATTTTGCCTTTCTATATAAATTGAAGGGTCAGTTTCTCACTGTTTACAAAAGAAATTGTGGGGTTGTAGATAAAGCTAAGTGGACAAAGCACTTGATGCCCAATAAAAAGGACAGAAATTTGAATCTTCAGAACCCACAGAAAGCAGGATGTAGAAACAAGTGTTTGTTATCCCATAGCACTTAGGATGAGATGGGAGGAGACAAAAGAAGCCTCAGAGGCTTGCAGGCAATGTGACCAGGCTTACACATCTGCACACAAGGCATCCTATCTCAAAAAATGTACAAGTTGAGGACCAAAAACTGAAGTTATCCGCTTACCTTCACGAACATGCTGTGAATAATTTGCCCACGTTCACACTCAAAAATCTATACATACCTACTTACCACATACCTCACATAACTGTATTTTTTGTTTAAGAAATAGTGCTGGGATTTTACCTAAGATATTCAATCGAAAAAAGACATTAGAAAGAACTCACATCTGAACAATATTAAGTCAGATGACAAAGAAAAATCTCCCCATTTATTTAAGCCTCATCTGATTCTTTTGCATCAGAGTTTGGTGTTTAAGTATCATTGGTCTTGTATGTGACTTGTTAGATTTAAGCATGTATCTTTTTTTCTTCAGGTTAATGTAGAAGGTATGGCACCACTAATTTCAAATCTCTCATGCTCAGTGTTGGAATACAAGGAACTGTTGGCTTTTTCATAGTAAATTTTCTGTTTTTAAAATATAAATATCCTTAGTTTTGGTGAGGATCTTTTAGAGATGGCACTAAAAGCATAACTTACAACAAAAAGAAACATACTGTGAAATTGCCACTGCTAATTTAAAGAAGCTAGACTACAGACTGAGAGGATGTAATCTTTGTGCAAGTGTTCGTCAGCTTCAACGTCTTTGCTGGTGATGCTGATTCTCACGGTTTAGGCAATCCTGTCTTCTATGACCAGACACTGTTTTGTGTTTTTTTTAACCATCCTTTCATATCTGAATGTCTGTGACTTCTTTTCCTTCTCTTCTTATTTAAATTTCTAGTAGGATGTTGAATAGCAATGGAGAGAGTAGTCATCGTTACATTTGTTTATCAAAAAAGCAAAAAGCGGGGGCTGGAGAGATGGCTCATTGGTTAAGAGCATTGCCTGCTCTTCCAAAGGT
>LOJH01051473.1:530-12509 GCA_001685095.1 Ellobius talpinus
CCAGGCTGGCCTTGAACTCACAGAGATCCACCTGCTTCTGCCTCCTGAGTGCTGAGATTAAAGGCGTGTGCCCGGCTCCCATCTTCTTTTTTTAAAGAAAGAATCTCCTAACAGGCAATGGAGGCAGAAGCTGGTGGATTTTCGGGAGTTCAAGGCCACCCTGGTCTATGAAGTAAGTTCCAGGACAGCTAAGATGACACAGAGACACCCTGTTTTGAAAAAAAGGAAATAAAGAATCTCGTGAGTAGCCTGTAGATCTGTGCCACCAAGAAGGGTAGGGCAGGGTGGGACAGCCCTCGGTACAGGATCCATCACATCCCTTGCTACCAATTAGATGTTGGGACTCAGGACAAGAGATTGGGCTGGGGGGCCATTGGTGTGGGTACAGTCACCGAGACACTTGGTCTAGGTAGTGAGCTTGGTTAAACCATCAGGGTACATGCAGGCGCCAGCAAGGATCTTGCTATTGGCTATGCCCACACACCTGGTATAGACCCAGGCAGGCCACAATGGCTACACCTCAAGGTCCTTTCTTGTATGACCAGATTCCTGCCCTCCCTCCCCAACCCTGGACACACCTGTGAGTGGCTTCAGCAGCACTTTGGACACAGGGTCACCAGCATACAGTCCATGTTCCAGGACTAACAGCTCTGTGAGACTTGGCTTAGGGTTTTCACAACCTGGATGCAAAGGCAAATATGGTGGTCAGCTGGGCCAGCCCTAAGCTTGAGTCAACTCCAACCACACTTGTCCTGCTGTTGCCATCCTCGCAGGGCTCAGGCTGGAGACATGCCCGTGCCCCCATCCCAACCATTGTACCGTGTGTGCCCTCGATGCACATGGTGTGGGTCCGCCCCTCTGTACTGTTCCTGCCAATGGCATAGCTGATTGTCACCTGGCTTTCCTGGACATGGCCCCGGACCTGCCAAGCAAGGACATCACATATAGCTCACAGGGCCACAGACCTGATGTGGAGCTTGGGTTAGAAGGAGCTGCTGGTGTAGGCTAGGAGCCTTGAGTCCCCATACTGCATCCTAAGAACTAGCTAGGACTTACCAGTGCCAGGTAGGCTTTGGTGACTCGCCGCTCCTTGAAGCATTTATAAGCGCTGCCTGCAGCTGCTTTATTTAGGGCCACGCAAAGCGCCCCACTGGTGGAGAAGTCCAGCTGGTGGCAGAACCTGGGAAGGGGCAGAGGGGCAGCAGTGGCTGGACCCTGCCGTGTTCTGGCTAGCACTTTTGTGGCAGTGTCCAGTGTCCCAGAAACCTTTGGAAGGATGCTGCATTGGGATTCTCTGTGTTGGCTGTGTACCTGAACCCATAGCAGGTGTCAGGGTCAGCCAGCTCTGGGAAGTGGTGCCGTAGCTGCTTCTGTAGGGTCAGGGTCTCCCGCCAGGTCTTGCTATCAATGCGCAGATCCCAGTGCTTGTTCACCACCAGGAAGTCGCTGCTCTGGTACACGATGGACAGATTTTCTATGCTGCCAGGCTCCATGGTGGGGCTGCACGCAGGTGGGAGTGAACCTGGGGTAGGAGGGTGCCTGACCTGGACCTCAAGCACTGTGCACACTTACTGGAACCCTTTAAGCCTTCTAAGTCTGGGGTGTCACCTCGGGAATCGGAGTCTGGACAAGGTCAGGCGATTCTGACTTGTCCTGGACTCAGGGTGAGGGAGCTCTCCCTGACCCAAATCTGAACTGACAGCCTGGTTGTCCAGTTCACCCCTACACACTAGGTTATGAACTTTCCCTAAGTAGGCAAGGATGGGGACAGGGGCTGCGGCGTCCTGATTGGCCCTGGACCACCCAGGACTGCAGGCGGTCCCTAACTTGCCTCCCACCAGTCTGCGACCACAGCGGTCCCTTTAAAACTTACCTGAAAAAGGACCCAGGGGCAGGATGCCACTTCTCAGCCCTGCTTCCAACCCGGCTTCCCTACAATAGAAACTGGGTCTTGGCCTGGCTGGAGCGCAGCCCCGCCCACTCCTCCTACTGATGGATGGCCATACTGGCCAATAGCATTCCTGGCACGAAACTCTGCCCAGTGAAGGATGGAGAGGCCCCTCCCGGACGGTCTGCGCACGCACCTTCTTAGCCCCACCTATTTCCCCGCCTCCCGCACGGATGGATGGCTGAACAGACCAATAAAAAATATTCTTGGCCCTCCGCTTCAACCACTGAACTTCTTATTCCTCTCCTCCCGCCCTTTGCGTGCGAAGACCCGCCCTGCCCCGTTGGCCAATGGTGGGCGCCTCTGGGAAAGCCAGCTGTTGATTGGCGGGTACTGGAGGCTCGCGGGAAGTGGCGCGCAGTGGCAGTGGCGAGGGAAGGTCTGAGGACGAGCTAGCTGTGTGAGCTGAGGCCATGGAAGACTACGAGGAACTTCTGTACGGTGTGGAGGATGACTTCCACAACCAGTTCGCGGCCGAGCTCGAAGTGCTGGCGGAGCTGGAAGGTGGGTGTGGGTCTTGGGTCTCGGTCAGGTCGCGACTGCATCCTGCTGCAATCATGGAGAGCTGCGTGGATGGGGTAGGCAGTGGCTGGGAGTTCACTTCTTGCAGTATGCGGCTGCTTTGAACCTCTGTCTCAACAGGTATACAGGACCTGGCGCCCTCTGGGAACCTCCAGACTCCAGCGAGCCGCCGCCCATTGACGTTTGAAGAGGCCATCGCTGGTGGGGGCACTGCCCCGCGTCCCTGCCCTGTAAGGGCTCCAGGAACTGACTGCCACAATACGAGAAAGAATGTTCGTAGGGACCAGCCTGGGCCCTCCAGTATGTCCAGTTGGGTACAGGGCACTCGGAGTCGGGGGATGCTGAGGACCGGCTTTCTCTTCTCTGCCTCCTCTTCCTGCCTCTGTCTCTGCAGGCCCCATGAGCAAACGGCCCAGGCTGGAGGTGGTGAAGAGGCTGAACTTTGAGCCAGATATGGAGGAGCTACTGTACCCTGATTCCCCTCCAGGGGACATCACCCCCCCACCGAGTCCTGAGGTCTTCCCTGAGATGTTGGATGCTGGGTGTGTTGTTTGAGGGCATGTAATTTCTACCTCGGAAAGCCGCTTGTCCCTGGATGAGGCTCTGGGAGTGGAAGCCTATGGGGGGACAGAGGGGTGAGTGTGGGCCCCGGCACCCCATTGAGGGTGACTAGAGACGCTTGTCCCTCCTAGGCCCTCAGATGCTAGTGCTGACACATGCACCATTCAGACTTTGCCAAGTCCCTGCAACCCTGTCCTGAGACGTCCCCCTGTCTTAGAGGATTATATCAATGTGACGTCCACAGATGGAGAGCGGGCCTTTTTGGTGCTTCGGGCTGACCTCACAGGCACTGGGGTGCAGGTGTGTGACCACAGCATGGGCTAGCCATGGCATTGATTCCTTTATGTTGCCAGTGGGCTTTCAGCAGGTTCCGATGCCAGTTTCACCTGTCTGAATTGTTAGAGATAGGCACACCCAGGTAGTCCAATGTTGGGAACAGCAGTGCTAATTTGGGGGTATGTAGCCTTAGAGTGCCACCTTGTACCCCAGCTGTTAGCTTTCTGTTTTTCTTTTCCCCTCCCCCCACCCTACAGCTGACCTCCCTTGGATCTGTCCCCTCTGAGTGAGGCATCACCTCTCTGATGAGGCATGGTTTTGCATTTTTTTTTCTCTGTCAACCTTTGTGGGGAGGGACATTATGGGTGCCACCATGACCTGGGAGGATGACAGAGATGACAAATCTGTCTCACCCAGGACCCTCTTCTGGATGTCCAGTGGCGAGGCCGTGGCCAGCTGGACCTGCTGGGTGTCCCCTTTGCTTCCCTGAAGGAGCAAGTAGATGGCAAGGTGAGTTCAGCGGAGTGTGGGGAGGGGTGTGTGCTGAGTCGGGGTGCTGGCTGGACTTGTACTGATCCCAGCTTGTCCTATTTGTACAGCGACGGCAGCAACTGCTTGAGGAGGCCCAACGGCTCTCGGACACTCTACATAGGTGACTTGCATGCTCCCCACTCCAGGAACCCCTGTTTATTCTTAGACTGACTTTCTGGCACGTATAGTGGACATGGTCACTGTGACCCTTGTGTAGTGAATCAGGACTTGATTCTCTGCAGCCTCAGGTCTGAAAGGGAGGAGGCTGTACTTGAGGGGACCTCTGAGGAGGAGCCAGCCCCTGGCCAGGACATGACTCAGCACTGCCTCTGGGTGGATGAGTTTGCACCCCAGCACTACATGGAGCTGCTCAGCGATGACGTGAGCTTTTATTCTTACCTAAGTGTGACTAGCTTGCCTTCTCAGCGTGAAGGAAGGGCCAGATCCAGGTGATATTGTGTTGCTGGGCCACTGGGTGCTAAGGATGATGTGGGGACCCTGAGTGGTAAGTGGGGAAACCGAGTCAACACATACCTGGTTTACTGCCAGTTGACTGTGACCTGCTGTGGGCTTTGTTAGAGGTCTAGGTGTCCTAGCCCTGTGGCTGTCAACCTTCCTAACGCTGTGACCCTTTAATTCAGTCCCTCATGTTGTGTGACCCCCAACCATAAAATTATTTTTGCTGCTACTTCATAACCATAATTTTTCTACTTTTATGAATCATAATGTAAATATCTGTGCTTTCCAATGATCTTGGGCAACTCTTATGAAAGGGTTGTTTGACCCCCCCCAAAGGGGTCATGACCCACAGGTTGAGAACTGCTGTCCTAACCTGCCCTTTTGCTCACCCTCAGCAATTGGGGCTGGCTTGTCCTGTGGTGAGCATGAGGTCCCAGAGGTGGCCAGGTCTAAGAGATGGAGGCCTTAGTGAGCCTGGGCCTTGCTTCTGAGCCTCAGTGTCCCTGTGTTGAAAATGTGGGCTTGGCTGGGCCCTACCCTTAGACTTCCTTCCTAACAGTTCACCAACCGCTGCCTCCTTAAGTGGCTAAAGCTATGGGACCTTGTGGTGTTTGGCCATGAGAGACCTTCCCGGAAGACCCGGCCCAGTATAGAGCCAACCCGGACTGGGAAGGAGGCCACAGCCCCCAGCAAGTGGAAAAGCCATGAGCAGGTGCTGGAAGAGATGCTAGAAGCTGAGCTGGACCCGAGCCGGAGGCCCCGGCAGAAGGTGAGCCCTACCTGGACCTGTGTGAACATAGCTGAGCTTGGTGCTTTGCCCTCTGGGGGGGGGTAGCCAGTGCTATTGCAATAGTGTTTTTTTTGGGGGGTCCATGAGGCATCTTTAACTCTTCTAGAATCTGTGGGTATGATAACATCAGGATTGGCATCAAGTGCCGATATTGCGAATTTGAAATTGAATCCATTCTCCTAAGGGTTTAGATAAAGTCAGCCTCACCAATAGGACGATGGACAGTGGGGAAGGGGCCTAGGCTCACTGGGTGGGTCTGCTGTTCCTGTCAAGTCCCCACATAACTAGCTTCCTCAGGGTTTTCTCTGACTCTGAGCACCTTGGGCATGCTCTTTGATGGCTGGCTAGAGTGTGGGGAGCAGTGATCAGCCTTGTTTCTAGTCCCTGGCTACTGGCCAGGGCTCCTTGCAGGCTCAGGAATCAGAAGTCTATCCTTTAATTTGACTGTAGGTGGCATTGCTGTGTGGCCCTCCAGGTCTAGGGAAGACCACACTGGCGCATGTGGTCGCACGGCATGCAGGGTATTGCGTGGTTGAGATGAATGCCAGGTAAGTGGAGGAGAAGACCCATGTGTGGGGCTTCTGTGAGGCTGAGCCTTTGGTGCAGCTCGGAAACCCTGACTGGTGGGTAGAGCTAGGGTCTTGGCTAGGGTTGGGATATGTCCTTCAGGGCTTATTGAAGTTGGTGGTAGCTACATCCAGTGGGAGCCTCATAACATCCTGCTGGGATGGTGGCTGCGCTCTGTAACTCTCATCTTGGCCTTGCTGTTCCAGTGATGACCGTAGTCCTGAGGCCTTCCGTACCCACATTGAAGCAGCTACGCAAATGGAGTCGGTGCTGGGTGCGGGTGGGAGGCCCAACTGTCTGGTTATTGATGAAATTGACGGGGCCCCCACGGTAGGCCTCCCTGATACTTAGGTGGGCGGGTGGGAAGGCAGGCTGGGTGCACTAGGGCTTTGACTCACTGACCTCTTCTGTGCCTTCTTGAAGGCTGCCATCAATGTTCTCTTGAGTATCTTGAATCGCAAGGGTCCCCAGGAGGCAGAGCAAGGAGGCCCAGCTGTGCCTGCAGGGGGCCAGCGACGCAGGGCTGAGGGGGGCCTCCTAATGAGGCCCATCATCTGCATCTGCAATGACCAGTGAGTGCAGTGTGGGACTGGGCCTGCCTGGGCAGAAGGGTCCCTGGGGTGGCAACTGCAGGTCCTGTCCTATACAGGTTTGCACCTTCTCTGAGGCAGCTGAAGCAGCAGGCTTTCCTGCTCCACGTTCCGCCAACTCTGCCCTCCAGGCTGGTGCAGCGGCTCCAGGAGGTCAGCAGGGCAGGGAGGAGGACGGCTTCCGGTGCAAGATGCATGTTCTCTCCTGAGCTCCCTTTTCATGTTCCTTCCCTCTGAGCACCGTGTTCTCACCTCAGCTGTGGCGTTGGGCTGTCAGGTTGTGATCCAGGCCTACTGGAGGAACTGCCCTGCACTCCCTGGCTGCCCCAGCACAGGACTGTTTTCCTGTGTCCAGGGAATCAGGCTGTAGCCACAGGGTTGGCTCTGTGCTAGGCTGGGCATGGGTCCTCTCAGCTGTGGTAGACACTCTAGTGCTCACCCCACCTCTAGATCTCCCTGCAACATGGCATGCGATCTGACCCAGGTGCCCTAGCTGCCCTCTGCCAGAAGACTGACAACGACATCCGTGCCTGTATCAACACCCTGCAGGTAGGGATGTGGCTTGGGTGCGGCCGGGTGGTGTGAGATGGCTGCTGCTTACTCCACCCTTTGTCCAGTTTCTGTATGGGAGGGGCCAGCGGGAGCTGAGCGTGAGGGACGTCCAGACCGCCCACGTCGGCCTGAAGGACCAGCGCAAAGGGCTATTCTCTGTGTGGCAAGAGGTCTTCCAGTTGCCCAGGGCTCAAAGGTAGGTAGTCTAAGAGGTACGAGTGGGCCAGCCTTGTTCTGGATGCTCTTGGTGTCTAGAGCCAAGATGCCACCTAATGCTGCCACGGCTCTAGGGACAACTGTTTGGTCTCAATTGTGTCCTGTGGGTAGGGACCTGACTTGGGTTGGGGGCCCAAGGGGAGTTGCCTCCTAAATCTGTGACCCAGAGGGTGACCTTCCTTTACCTTCCTTTAGTCAGTCAGAGCAGTATTTTGCTCCTAGATGGCGCTGTTTAGAGATTCTTGTTCCTTCAGAGAGTGCTATATGGCAGGCCAGCCAAGGCTTCACTCTGAACATACAGGATGTGGCGACGATGACTGGTGACATCTTTGCTTTCAGCCTCAGCACCCTCTATTTGCAGGAGACTCATGGGCCAGGACCTGATCCTACCCACCCATGCTCTCCTGCTCGGTGATGGGGACAAGGGCTCCCTGACCCTGGCCTCCCAGCGCTTCTACCATATCCTCCATGTGACCACCTCTGCAGGCGAGCATGAGAAGGTTGTTCAGGTACCGATGCTCACCCCAGCTCTTACGATCCTGATACTAACAGAAGATGCTCTGGGTCTGTTCCAAAGTAAGGGTTGTGGATGGATGAGTGGCAGGCATCCAAGGGATTGGTAGGATCAAGGACAGGGGTCACAAGGAAGTACTCTCAGACCCAGGAGGGGAACTAAAGGAATACATTTGGAGGTGACAGAAGGCAGAGAGCTTAGGCATCCAAGGATGAGTTTTGGACTGGTGACTGGGAACCATTTAGAGATCTCTGCAAGGTACATATTGGGGTCTGGGGCTTAGAGACACTAAATTCTAGGTGGAGGGTGCACATGGGGTGGAAAGCAGGTAGGGAGAGGTTTGGACTTGAGCAGATGACATAGCCTCCATTACTTTCCAGAAGCTTGGCTTAAGCTGCTTTCACCTCTAAGCAGCTTTGGATTAGTAGTTGGGAATCCACTGACAGTCTGGAAATCTGCAGTTTGGAGGGGCTATGTGATGTGTCCATTGGGAACTGGACTCAGACGGGCCCAGCTGGAGCTGCTCTGCCCTCGATTCTGAGGATGTAGCTTTCTGCCATGTCAGGGTGGGGCTGTGGACTGGACCAAGTGGATGGGCTGTCTCCCCTTGCCTCAGGGTCTTCTTTAGACAAGTAGATCCTTCCCTTGATAGGCAGCTAATCCTACACCTTGGAATTCACAGAGCAGGAGCTAGAGAGAGGATCCTGAGGCTGATGCTCGTCGCTGTGGGAGATGAGGGGGCCAGAGGCTCTGGGCCTACCCGCTCCTGCAAAGGTTCATGGCCTCTCACTCCTCTTAGGGCCTGTTTGACAACTTTCTACGCCTTCGGCTTCGGGACTCCAGCCTAGGCACCGTGTGCTGTGCCCTTGACTGGCTGGCCTTCGATGACCTGCTGGAGCAGGCTGCCCACCACGGCCAGAGCTTCCAGCTGCTGCGCTACCTGCCCTTCCTGCCCGCAGCCTTCCACGTGCTCTTTGCCTCCAGCCATGTGCCACGCATCACTTTCCCCAGCAGCCAGCAGGAGGTGTGTGTGTCACCTGCATTTATAATTAGGGTCTGACCCCGGGAGTTTCTGCTCACCTGGCCCGAGCTCACTTCTGTCCTAGGCCCAGACCCGGATGAGCCAGACAAAGAACCAGATCCAGACACTGGTGTCAGGGATGGCACCAGTCACCCGTAGCAGGTCCACACCTCAGGCCCTGGTTCTAGATACCCTCTGCCTGCTCCTGGATGTCCTCACACCCAAGCTGCGCCCTGTGAGTGTCAGATTTGGAGGAAAGGACGGAGTCCGTGGCTGATAGGCTCCTAGCATTGTTCAGTTGCCCAATCTCTGCCCGCTTGGCCCTAGGTGAGCACACAGCTATACAGTGCCCGTGAGAAGCAGCAGTTGGCCAGCCTTGTAGGTACCATGCTTGCCTACAGTCTCACCTACCACCAGGAGCGCACACCTGATGGGCAGTACATCTACAGGCTGGAACCGTGAGTGCCCTGGTGCCTAGGGCATGGGGAACACAACCCGTGGGGGCCTGCAATGTGGATGCCAAAGCCAGTGTGGTCTTAGTGAGGTGTCTAAGTGTTGTTGGTTGCAATTGAGGTTTGGCACAGATGTGGCTGGCACTGTGCCCCACCCCAAGTCATTCCCATGGACACAGATCTGAGATCCAAATTTTGGTGTAGGGTTCATATAACCTCTGTCCACCCAAAGGTGGACAGTCCTCTGTATCTTTGTGTCTGCCGCCCCCCCCAGGGCTCCAGAGGGCAGAGTGACGTTAGCAACCCAGGCATCGTGCAGTTCCAGTGAAGCCCCCAGTGTCCCTGCCTTCCTTACTTCCTCCCTGCAGCACTAGTCATGTTCTGTGTCACCCCACTTGTAGCTGGGGGACTGAAGCTTAAAGTAGTCAGTGCCCAGCTGCCAGGGGGTTGGGATGTAGTAGTGTCAGACTCTCACTCTGCACCCAAGCTCTTGGACTTGGTTTGTGGTGTAATAGGTGGACCCTGGCACTGCTGACTGGTACCCCGTATCTCGTCTCACCCACCTGGTCAGGAATGTAGAGGAGGTCTGCCGCTTCCCTGAGCTGCCTGCCCGCAAGCCCCTCACCTACCAGGCTAAGCAGCTTATTGCCCGGGAGATTGAAATGGAGAAGATGCGGAGGGCAGAGGCTTTGGCCTGTGCTAGAGGTGGCCCCCAGGTAAGCTCGCCTCCTGGTGCTGGGACAGCGCACTATCAATGGTTTGGCCTTGACCAGCTGGTTCTTGTCATCCTTCCCTTCAGGTGGACCAGGGTCTGCAGACGGACAGCGGGGATAAAGGGATGAGGCAGCCTGCCCCACGTAACCACGAGCAGCGACTAGAACACATCATAAAGAAAGCTGTCATGCAGGAGCAGGTGTGGGGAGTAGGGCTGGGCCAAAATGATGAATGGAGGGTGGGGCTTGCTCCAGGTCCCAAGGACCTACCTGTTGCTCCCAGAAAGTGGTCCTTGGGTTAGGAAAGGAACTCCTAGTTGTAAGCCTTGCTCTAAGGCATGGAGAGTCCGATGGGAAAGGCCTGGGTGTGCCCAATTGCCCACCTACCAATCTGGTGGCCTCTCTTCTCTACTAGCCTGAGAGGGACTTCTTTGGATGTGTGGTCATCAGGAGAGTGGCAGTCCCAAGCAGAGGTGTGTATGGGTCACAGAAGGAAGGGGTGGTGACATTGGCCGGGGTCTGCTGAGGTGCAACCCTTTGGTCCCTGCAGAGGCTGAGGCCCCAGAGAAGGACACAGACGAGTGGCGCATGGGTGTGGCAGTGGGCAGGAGTGAGGTGTGGTTCCGGTTCAACGAGGGCGTCTCCAATGCTGTGCGGCGCAGCCTGTACATCAGGGACCTACTGTAGCCCCTACTGCCCCAGGACATCAGATCACACTCACTCCCACAGGGAATGTACAACAGCAGAGACACCTGGAGAAGTCTATTTATAAAGTCACGCCTTACAGAGTGTGGGTCAGGCTCATAGGATGGTACACTTGGCCTTCTCTACCCAAGGGTTGTTCTTCATCAGGTCAGGGTTCAGGAAGGGGTCCTTGGGGATACCATCCTCGATCCACTTGAGAAGCCTGTGAGCGGGGAGTTTCAGTGAATGTTGGTCATTCCCGTGGCACCTGCCCACTGGGGTGTGAGGCTCTGCTTAACACAAGGGGCAGTGGCAGGGCAGGCAAATGACACAGCATGGGGCACTCACTCGGGGATTGTCTTGGAGGACATCTCCCTCTTGAAGGCCAGTTGGTACTTGAGGCTCTCCACCTCCTTCTTCATCTGGGGCACATCCCACTCCTCCATAGCGTCGGGGGCGTCGGAGGTAGCCAGCCTGAGGCTGGTGGACAAGAGAAGCAAAGGAGCTGGGTCTGCAGCCCCAGCCCCAGGACGCAGATTCCACCTGTTCCCGGGGACTACTGCCCATTGGACAATACCACCCACTGGCCCTTCCTGAGATCTGCGGCGATGATGTTGGGGAACAGGCCCTGGACCGTGCCACAGGGACCTAGTAACGAGGCCCCTGGGCCTCCTCTACCCAGTGGGACTGATTAGCTGGAGAGCAAACTTTCCATTCTTGGCAGAGAAAATGAGCCCGACAAGGCCCAGCCCTGGATTTGTAGGACAGCCTCATCCCTGCCCAGGGAGACTGCAAGATGGACTCCTGAGTATCCAAAGCAGCCCTCACCCCCATCCCTCGTTCTGGTCCCACTTCTAACTCAGACCCTGAGTGGGGTGTAAGAGTGGGCTGAGGGTCCTGGGAGGCAGGGTGTTGCCCGACCCTCCTGGTTGCCTGTTTTGCATGGGTAAAGAGGCTAAGTTAATCGCGGGGCTGGGAGGATTTGGCTGCAATTTGCATGTAGGGTGGGGTGTGTGCAGAAGGTCCGGGGATACAGGCCCTTGAGCAAGCCCAGGA
The DNA here is from genome assembly GCA_001685095.1 of Ellobius talpinus. NCBI lineage: Eukaryota > Metazoa > Chordata > Mammalia > Rodentia > Cricetidae > Ellobius > Ellobius talpinus. The sequence goes on from LOJH01051473.1 coordinate 11,983, forward strand.
CTTGGGAGGTGGGCAGCCTCCTGAGACCACTGTTTCCTGGCACAGTCAGCAGTCACCCCGTCTCCGACCTGACTGGGGAGAACCGTCTGTTTGGGCACAACAATGGGCCTCCCTTAACCCCTCCCTGTCTCGGTGCACTCCTGGAGACCAAGTCCCTGGTTCTCCCGACAATCACAGCTTTCTCGACCTTGAGAGGGGTCTGGCACCGCGTGCAGGGCACTTCCGGGCAAAGCCTCTATCCCGGGATACTGCAGCTGAGCCGGCCTTGGCTCGGGAGAGTCTAGCACCCGGCGATGGTGCTGCCTCGAGAGTTGCCCATCCTAAAGGGGTCTTGGGAGGGCTCGCAAGGGATGGGTGAGAGGTTGGATGGGCTAGTATCTCCGGCTGTATGCGGCCGCCTGCGGAGTACCTTTCCCGGAGACCCCAAGTTACAGTGCCCCACCCTGCCAGGTTCTCCCGCGCCACACACGCCGACAGCCACGTGGGCGGAGGACCAGCTGCGGGTCCTTCACAAATGGGAGCACCTG
>LOJH01051476.1:0-10389 GCA_001685095.1 Ellobius talpinus
AGGAGCTAAAAGTATACAATGGAAGAAAGAAAGCATATTCAACAAATGGTGCTGTGGTCTGTTTTTATAGTTACAGAAAGATATGATGCAAGCTGTCAAGCGAGTGAAGTACTCTAGACTTCTTTTCTTAAAGATTTATTTATTCGTTTTTCATTTATTTATTTATTTATTATGCATACAGTATTCTATCTGCATGTATGCCTACAGGCCAGAAGAGGGCACCAGATCTCACTACAGATGGTTGTGAGTCACTATATGGTTGGGGAATTGAACCCAGGACCTCTGGAAGAACAGCCAGTTCTCTTAGCTGCTGAGCCATCTCTCCCGCCCACAGACTATACTTCCACCCAGCTATGATATCTATGAACTTCAATAATTTATCCCTAAAGGTGCAATAGTGGCATTCATATCTTGATGATAGCCAACAATTCTCTAATTGGACTTAAGGCCTACTCAGCAAGGAGCTTAACTCACACCTCATAATAGAAACCTAGCCAACAGAGCTGGGGCTAGTCAGTTGATGGATCCAAGAGGAGAGCCTGCTACTCCACTTTACCAGACCAGCGTAATTGCTATCAGCATTCTAAAACGTACCCTTACACCCACAGAGAAGTGTAGATCTCAGCCCTCGTCAAAGACAGTTCTCTTTGCAGTAAAAGAGGCCATTACAGAAAACCATAACTGGTCAAAATGCAGAGATCAATTGATAGTTGGGTTCCTAGCCCCAGTGGGTCCATCTACAACACAGATCCTGCACCTAAGGCTCAGAGAACATCACAGAAAAGAGCGCAAAAAGACTATAAGAACCAGAGAACCAGAAAGTTGGTGGTGAGAATGTGTCTCATTTCAGGAAAGTTACACCTATGATAACCTCAACAATATGGCTACCTAAGTAATGCCTGAACATGTACAATACCAATAGACCTGCTGATGTGGACAGGGGAACACAAAGACAAAGAATGATAGACAAATAGTGATGGCTGAGAGAGGGAAAATCTTAGGGATGAGCCTCATATTTGATTATCCAATATTAACTAATCAGCCCTGAATCATATACACATAAGTAATATTAAATGTATTCAGCATGTTGTGTGTATATATATATGCAATAACAATTAGTGAAAAAAGAGGCCATTAATTTGAAGGAGAGTGGGAAGGATATATGAGAGTGTTCGGAGGGAGGAAAAGGGAGGGAGATATGTTGCAATTAAGTTATAATCTCAAAAATTACAATAATAATAATGGATAGAGGAACACATGCCTTCCCTAGTAGCCTCAAAATCTTATCAGAGCCTAATAAGAAGCCTTCCTCCTTCTAGTCTGTGACTGGGAGCTAAGGTTATCCATGAAAGTCATATCCTTTAGGCCATTTGGGAAACTCTATGATGCCTTAAGCTAGTAAACTAGAAAAGATCCTTCTTTCCAACACATTTCCTTTAGGGTCTTGGAGACAGGTCTCATTAGCAGGCCTTAGCAGCAATCAAAGCTTTAAAGTCATTCATTCAGTTCTAAGCTAACTAGTTAGTCATTCAGTTCTAAGTTATCATAGTGCTGGGAGGTGCTATGTGGACTGCTGGGCAAGGAAAAACATCAATGACCTTAACCAACATGGGACCCTGCATGCTACAATACTGACCTGGCCGACAAGAGGTTCCCATTGATGTGATGGTCCCAAGACTGTTTACAGGCATAGGTAACTGTTCTCTTTCTTAGATTTAAGGCTTTTTCCACAGGAGAGAATTCATGCCTGGTTCTATAAACATGGGGAAGGTATAAGCCCAGATGAGAACCTCTTGATGTTGTTTTCCTAACCGCCTTCTATTTATGTGTAGATCTATAGATCTGTGTTGTTCTCGCCTTGGTCAGAGAATCTTTTTATCACAGTGGGTAGGGGTTAATGTAGAGACACAGTACTGCTCAAAGTGCTGAGAATAAGCAATCCTGAACAGTCAATCATAGAGGAGACATCTACATCAGCACCCTCTATCAAGACTCAGGGAACGTTTAGGATGAGGGGGAAGATGAGAGCTGTGACGTGCTGTCCAACGGACATGATGCAGCAGTTGAACACATGAACTCACAATAGCTGTTTTTACCTGCACAAGATCAAGCCAGTTAAGAGTTCAGCATAATGGGCGAGGGGCTCCTCAGTGTTCCACTTCTAGCTGAAGACCTGTTGGTAGTTGATGGTTGTTGGGGAAAGGAGTCACTATTTTTTAGGAGGATGGCCACTGGAATGTTGTCTGTGCACCTGTGGATGAATCCATGCCCACATGCATATAGGCAGTATTAATTGGGCTCAGTGGATTCAAATTAATCAAAAATAAATTTTAAAAATTATAAAAGAAGGATGTGAAGTTGGGAGGGAGATATGATGGGGAATCTGGGGGAGGTGGAGGAAAAAAATGAGGGATGGGCATGATCAGGATGCATTATAGCCATGTAAGAAATTTTCAAAGTGTAAATGCCTTGGCATTTATTTAACAATATTATTAAATATTTTGAAGAGTTATTACTGGATTTCAGGGCTTCATTAAATGAGTTGGAAGCATGCATGTAAGTGAGAATTCACTCTAAATTCTATCATTAGGCATCTTGAGTGAGGATAAAGCTGTAGCTGAAACACAAGGTACACAAAAAACTGTCACTCATAATAAGCAGGAAGGGAAGATGGCTGGCATTTTATTATCTGCACAGTGGCTCTGCTGCTGTCTGTGCTTAGGCAAAATTATAAAACTCTGTTCACAATAGTGAAGTGCCTTATGAGACACAATTCTGTGAGATTGTTTATATCCCACAGGTAAATTACATGCGGCAGTTAGGACTGTGAAGCTGGCTTCCAGTAGCACTGAGGCCCTGCTGTGGGCATCAGACCAATTCCAAGATATGAAACATGGCTCCTTTGCGTCTCTAGCCAGGACAGAGGAAGTCAGATGGCAGGATGTTGCTCTATTCTATCTCCATCCTCCGCATTGCTGGTGGGAAGATGGTAATAGGTGTATGGTCTATGTTTAGACTGTAACAAACCTCTCCTGTTTGTTGCAGGAATAATCGTGTCTCTGGTTTAAACCTGTTTGCATGGTAAGAATTCAATATAAAAAAGACTCTGCAAAGATTGTGTAAGCCAGCTATAAGTCAACAATCAGAAATGGGTACCAACAATGTGTCTCAAGGTCAAAAGACTAGATTATGAAATCTAACAAATAAAAATAGAAAATGCATCTCCAAATTCAATGGAGACTTTAAGGCAAGGAGGAGGCTTTTTATTTTAGCCGATTCACAAACCATTATGCTTCTACTGTAGCCTCTTCACGGGTGTAACAAGTAATATCTATTCTTGTGCAGTTGCCCTTTAACTGGATAGGGGGAAATCAAGGACCATGTGATTGTCCCAACCGCACTACCTAATGAGGAGAAATGTTATCATTTATGACTTGAACTGGCATTAGAAACACGTTCCAGACTGCCTTACCTGTTGTCTTATAGGCATTATGGAAATTACAGCAAAGCATAAGCAGAAAGAGGTAGACCTCCTTGAAGTTCTCCCGAATAACTTGTAGTTGCCTCCTTCTGGAGGCTTCTGAATGTCCCTCTTAAAATGTGCACCACTAGATTTAAATCCCGAGAACAAATTCCAAGCGGGATGGTAAGATGAAGATGCTTCCTGCTAAGCCTGCTGGCCTGAGTTCAATCCCTGTATCCACTTGTGCTGGAAAGAGACAGTGACTCCAGCAAGCTGTCCTCTGATGCCTGCACACACACACTGTGGCACATGTGCACCCACAGACATACACACACAAACAAATATATGCACTAATCTTAATTACAACTATCCAAGACATGACAGTATGTGACAGGAGGCAAACAAAGGCATATCAAAAAAGCAGTACCATGGTATAGATTGTATTAGGAATGCAGCTATTATTTACTACGTTAAGAATGAGGCAATTAGTGTCTCTCAAGATGGACAAATCCCTTTAGTGGAGTTAAACTGCTCCTGCAGAGGTTAAAGAGAGAAAACTGATCTCTGTAATCAAACTATCTTTCAAATGAGTGTCAACTCCTAATTGACTGGATCTTTGTAATATGATTCTAAAGACTTCAAGTACAAGCATTTTGCTGATGTGAGGTCAAGATCGAAGTTTTACCAGATAAAAGGGTGGTTGGGCTGAATGCTGTGAGGGAAACAAGTACCAGAAGAAACCTGTAAAAGGGAATCTACCTCCCGAAGTGTTTAAGGAAACAGCTATTACATTTTTGTCAGCGGTGTTAGGCAGGGGGTGACATATGCAGCACTCAGTTAACTGCGGAGTCTTGGTTACGGGAAAAACATGTAAGAGTCTCAGGGGTTTTTTTCTTAAGTGGTAACATAGCAAGGCAAAAATAATAGGATGGCGATAAAGGGTGTCACATTAGTATTCCAAAAAGCATCTAAGTGGAATAATAGGCAAAATTGGTAGAAGGGTAAAGACAGAAAATGGTGTTGCAGAATCCAAAAATTAATCTTCTTCTGTCAACTTGGCTGGGAACTGTCCATCTCTGAAGCTTGCAGAAAATGAAGATGAACGCATGTCTTTCTTTTGAGTTGGGCAAACAGGAATCCAAGCATCAGTATTTGGGCAATGGGAGAGTCAATCAGCCAATAGAGATGTCTGACAAGGTCCTTTTTAACTAGGCTTGATGGCAGTGTTTTTCTTTGGTGTCTTATCCAGAAGACTAAACCTGCAAGCTTAAGATCCTCCAGATGCTGTTGGAACAGACATCTTTGAGATGCAGTTTGTGTCTGCTGATGACGAGAGCTGGACGTGCTTCCGAGCCTCTTGCATTGATTGATTGTATGTTTGTAATAAAGGTAGACTCTAAGAGTGAGGGTGACAATTCCCAGGCACTTGGGTTGCCTTATTAATAACTCACAAGCTAATCAAAGACTCCCACAGGAAAGTGATATTGAAGGTGGTAAAGCTACTAGTAACATTTTAGGCCATGAAACTTCCTGACTGCAAATGTAAGCTGCCTCGAGCCCTGGCTGCCACATAGCCCTTGCCATGATAAACCACAGCCGCAAACCGTGAGCCAAAACAACCCCTTCCTCTTTTCGGTTACTTTTCTCATGTATTCTGTTGAAGCAACAAGAGAAATGGGGAAGGGCTGTGGCTGTAGCACATTGGTAGACTGCCTGCCTAACATGCCTGGGACCCTAAATTCAATCCCCCTACTAGGGAGGGGTGGGGAACCATTGACTTGAGGATATCTTGATAATACTTTATTTTGCAATTAAAACAAAGAAAAGAGAAATGGAAAGTAAAGAAATGAGAAATTCACTGTCTCAAAAAACAAGCAAACAACAACAAAGCCAGGAGATTACAGCCATCTTCAAACCAAGGGGGCGGTGACTAGAGCAAATCCTTAATTCCATATCCCTCAGGGAGGGCCAGCTCTGCTTGCATTGCTATTTGAGAATGTGAGGCAATAAATGTCTGTTTACCACTTAACTCCTGTTTGTGAAACTAAATTACAGCCTCCCAAGCAAACAAATACTGTAGTCATCAAAGGCAATGTTTTGTGCCATCTTGAAAGCGAACAATAAGAAGATGTATTTACAGCCTATTGAGGATGCACTAGCATGAAGCACATTTGGCAGTGTTCAAAGGGCCCTCAAGGATTTGGCTCCAGTATATGAGCCACCCTCCCAGTCAACCAGGATTGTGTTGTTAGTAGGCAGAATTTGTCTTGGGAACATGCCTGACAATACTTTTCAAGTGCCTCCATCAACATTCATTTATTATCTGGCTAATCTAGCTCGTTTCTTGTGGATGATATCATGAAGAAGTTTTTAATTTTATTTGAAAGATTTGACACTTTCAGTCAGCCATTCTGGCAGTGGTAAATGTTATTTTTGTGCAGCAGAGTATTGAAAATTTTCCCAGTATATTTTTCCCCAATTAGAGGCTTATCTTTGATGGTGAACAACAATATCATTTAATTCCTCTAAGGTATGTGAATGATTAGAGGCAATTATCTTGGTTGACGCTGTTTTTTTAATCTGGTTGTTAGTTAAGGCATGTGATTCTAGTTCCTTTTGCTAGGATGATGCTCGCATACATAAAAGTGTTCTTTATTTTGTCCATTTCTACAGGTATTTCAGTTGAGGTCAGAAAATCTCTATTTCAAAATAGTTTGAGGTCAAACTAACCTAATAGCATATAGCGATAACCATAAATACTACTGCATTTTATCTCAGGTGGTAATTCTACATTACAGCAATCAATGAAACTGTCTGAGTAGATTTGGTGTGTGTATCTTCTGTAAATATAAGTATATGGTGCCAATTCTCCTTTGGCCTCTTCACCTCTTTACCCAAATTTCCCCATTGGTGGAAATTGGGCCAATGACTGGTCTCCTCTATGACTATATCATCTGTTACCACTTTCAATAGACTACTTTAACACCATAGAACTCCAAATAATGAGGTTTGGCATTAAGAGACACAGGTAAATGAAAAGAATGTACTTTTCCAAATAACACCTTTATGTCAATACCCCACACTCTACCCAAAATAAGAAACTAGAGAGATTCAGAATTCATTCTGATGTTACTCTATATATATCTGTGAAAAGTACTTTAATTGGCCAAAGGGACCACAAGCAGACCAATGTACCTCTATTTTGGGAAGTCTGTTGCCTTTCTAGTTCCCTTTCCCTTTAGAAGAAAGTGGCCATTTGCTATGCTCCTACTTTTATGGCTCATTTATGGAAGTTTTTTTCATTGGTGGAACATGGTCCAATGGCTGATCTCCTTCATAATGACATCACCGGTCACCACAGTGATTATGCACTTGTAATAGCATATGAATCTATCATAGGATCTGCCACTAAGATTGATAGGGTTTGGGCCTGGCATGGTCTTTAATCCCAACATTTGGGAGGTAGAAGCAGATGGACCTCTGTGAGTTCTAGGTCAGCCTGATCTGTATAGTGAGTTCCAGGACAGCCTGGTAGGGTTTGTCATATTTTCTAGGAACACTCTATTACTTTTAATGTCAAGAAAGCATTGGCCATTTATTACATAGTACCTCCACAGAGGTCACTCAGCCATGAGTAGTGATTTAGAATGTATAAAATATTATTACTTCCACAAATAATATAAATATTCAAACTACCTATATGATTCAATGGAGAATATAGCACACATTAAATCTAGAGGTTACGGGATCCCAGTGAGCTGGGTATGGTGGTACAAGCCTTTAATTCACCACTTGGGAGAAGAGGCTGGTGGATCTCTGTGAGTTTGAGGCCAGTCTGGTCTACATAGCAAATTCCAGGACAGTCAGAACTACACAGAGAGACCATTTTAAAAATAAGATTAATTTAAATTTAAAAATCCAGGGAAGGGAACACCATGAGCTCTTTCCCCAGTGTTCCCTAGTGGTATAAAGTGAGCCAATGAGTGCCCTCTTTTCTAATAGCATCACTTGGTCCTCTCCTCCTCGTATTGGTTTAAGAGTACTAAAGGCCACATCATGTTTACTGCATTAAGATAGAGAAGGGGTAGTTCTAGAAATTAGTGACTCCCAAACTACAAGTCCATACCAGTACCCTGCACTCCACTTAGGGAAAGGAGAGTATAGGTTTGTAGGAGTCGTTTCTACTCTTTGTACATCTATGCAATGTGTTCTGTAGCTGAAGGCACTCTTATGTAACCGCCATTGAGAGGTATGGATGGCCTCTCCACTAAGGATTTCCATCAAGTCAATGGCTTGTCTCCTACTTAATCAAAGCCACTGATTCTGAGGCCAACCATTCTGCTCACTTAGAACCATATAATTCAGAATCATGCATTCTTTCTCGAAAGAAAAAGGGAAAAGAAATTAATTTTCTTTACATTATTATACCTCCCTACCTTTCCCCCACTCTCTGCTAGGAGAATGTCAGTGTAGAGTTTCAGAAGTCAAATCTGACTTTCTTGTTCATGCTCCTACAAAAAGAATTCTCTGAGCTAATGGATTCTTAGCAGGACAAGGCTGTGATACCTCCATCGGGAGGCATGGCTGGTTACCCTCATATTTTACTAAGATCTCAGTATCATCAAGCCATTGTATTTGATTCCTATCCCAGCACCTCTTTATCATACACTCAGGTAACTCTTTAACCCTTCCCTTACCAGTTTTCCCTTAAGCGTAGTGCTTTCTACAGGAGGAAGGAGTTCACTGGATTGCAAAAACTATCTCTGAGTAAACTACCAAGGTATCTGGCTAACACTCTGGCTAAGGGACCCATAGATCAGAAAAGTCAAAATATGTACATGGTGTTGAGGGGCCTGTGAATCTACAGATTCCCATTGATGGATTCTGAGCCAATGTGTATCCTTTTTCTAAGAATAGTTTTCTCTCTCCACCAAGCGCAGGTGGGCTTTGTGTCAGATGTAAAGGTAAAAAGGTCTCTCTCCCATTACCACTCTCCTGAGTATAGAAAAAGCATATAAGGGTTTTTTTTTGGAAGAAATCATTTAAAAGCTCATAATCTTGAGATATTAAGTGCAAAATGTCACGGAGAATTTGTGGAATAGGATACTTATTATGAAAAATCGAAAAGATAATTATACATAAATATATGCAATATACTACCTATATAATTTGCATATTTATAAACATGTAATATCAATTATCAGTGGCATTGCCAATCAGAATATTATGGGCCCTTTCCTGACCCAACTGGGATCTTTTGAAACTGATTTTAATTTGCTTTCAGTATGTATATATGAATTGGGCCACGGTTGCTATGGAGATCTTAAAGCTCATCCAAACTTCTGTGTGGTTATGTCTGAAATTATGTCTTTGGGGAAATTCAAATTATGAGAACGAGGACTGTGGGTGTCTGCCTCTCAAGGTTCCACTTGTTATCTACCAAACTAGAAAGACTCATAGATTCCCAAGCTTAATAGATGATTATATTTCATAGTAGATCTTTCATCCTGTCAACCATCCTGAATAACATACCAAATTAATTTGGGGGCATAAATGGATGTGCTTTTTAGGAGAATTTGGCTCTATTTTCAGCTGTGAATTATGCATTAGTAAGAATTATTTGGACAGCATTCATCATCATTTCCGAAGTTAATGAAATTCCATTACACTTTGGTACATTTTCATTTCACCCAGTGGTAAATTAATTCTCCCTCGTTCTTCCTATCTGTCTCTGTCTCCAATTCTCCTTTTGCATCATTTACAATGGTTACAAAGTGGAAACATGGAGAGGCTTCATAATGCTGATAAGTTAAATAAGGGCCAGGAAAGACAGATGTTACTGATTCTGTCAATAATGATGTATTCTGTAACCTGGTACTGAGATGAACATGGCAGGCTGCTTGTTTTCTCAGATGCCACTGTCATGTGTGCTTCTCCAGAATTCAGAGCAGGGTAAGATCAGGGCTGAAGGATTTATGTAGGGTACTCCTTAGAAGTCTAAGCCCCCACCTTGGCACGGTTCACACTTGGGAGCTGTCAGCTGCCACTTCGGCAGCAGAAGTAGCAGCACATGTCCCCAGGTGGGATGCTGAAAGGAAGTGGCATGAAAGCTCCTGGGTGAATGAAAGAGCCAGCCTCGAGAGAAGCAAGACTGAAGCTGTCCTTGGTGATGAGTGCCTCTGGTTATTATCAGCCTGGTCCTTCCTGGCCCCGTCCTGTGTCCAAACCTAGTATTGATTGTCTGGTTCCTGCTCTCACAGATCCCCTGCCCAATAAGTAAACAAATGTCTTTTGTCTAGCTCCCTAGGAAGAGACCAAAGTGCATCCAGGAAGCTGGTTTGTCCCTGCTCTCATAGATGGCTCTGTATGTTTCTAGACTCTTTTTGCCAGCTAATAGTTTAGTGGTTGAAAGGGAGTTCTGCCTCTGAACACAAAAAGCACCAGTGTTTGAGTGCTTTGGAGTATACTTTGGGAACATTGCCGAGGTCTCTACCAAACTCATCAGTAGTTTCCACAGCATCAGAGGAGATAATGTCTCTCACACAGACATAGCACGAGGAAGAAATGAGATAAGGCATAAGGAAATATCAAGCTCTGGGGCTAATACTTGGTAAATGGCTGTTATTATGACCATTACTAGCTCATTCTGTTTCCTGACCACCTCCTGATCTTGGCTCTTCTTCTCCTCCGTTTGCTATTGTGCTTGCTTCCTGCTCATCCTCCATGAGGCTTAAAGAGGTAACTCTTCAAGAGGCCACTAATGCATGACTCATCCAGCCCCAAACACCATACAGAAAGTTCAAGAAACAGAACTTCTTTCTGCAGTCCTTAACTACCCAACCTTAGTTTCTGGGGGGGATTGATGGACAGGTGGAGAGAGAGAGAGAGAGACAGACAGACAGACAGACAGACAGACAGACAGACAG
>LOJH01051477.1:599-12508 GCA_001685095.1 Ellobius talpinus
CACACACACACACACACACACACACACACACACACACACACACACACAGATGCAGCGCGTCACCATGGACTCCTGGCAGAAGGACACCACACCTCCCTTGAGGCAGGCTGCCAAAAATTGAACCTGAATCTGAGCGAGTCTCCAGATCTAATTATAGGAATTACAAAGGACAGAGGAACATGTTTAAGGATCCCACAGGAATACAGGCAGCGGGCTCCAGACCTGAGTAAAGGCTGAAGGACAATGGTAAGGGCTGGGGAACCAGGCAGGTCGAGAAAGGAGCCTGACACAGCTTCAGAGACTGGGGAAATGGCTCCTGAGCCTTCCTGTAGGAAGGGTAAGCATAAGATGTCCCGGGTCTGAAACAATCACTGGGTAAGTTTGGGTGATAAATTCTCCAGACTGTGATCATTAATTTCAATTGTCAAATTGATTGGCTTAACAAATATCTGGGCACTAATGAAGCGCAGCACTGGGGGTGCCTATGACAGTGCATTCCCAGAGGACTGGCTGAAGAGAGAGGGCCCACCCTGAAGATGAGTGTCACCATCCCAGGGGCTGAGGTCCCAGACTTAATAAAAAGGGAGGGGAGGAGAAAGCCAGCTGAACACCAGCCCCATCTCTCTCCAGTTCCTGAGCCCCAGCTACCTTGATCTGCTGCCACCATGCTTCTTCGCCCACCATGATGAACAGCACCCTTGAACTGTGAACGAAATTAACTTTCTTTTCTTACATTGCCTTTGTCTGGCATTTGAACACCACAACCACAGCAGAAAACTAACTGGTACAGTGAATGGTATTAGCGCAATTTTAAAGGGGGAGGAGACTTCAATCCCTAGGACCCACATGGTGGATGGAGAGAAGCAATGTCACAAGCTGTCCTCTACCTCAATGCGAGGTCCACGGTAAATAGGCACCCTTCACCACCCCACACCCCCTCACACAAAGAAATCAATAAATATAATTTTTTTAAAGATCCTCTTTCTTGGGCTGTTGAGATGGCTCAGAGTTAAGAGTACTTACTGTAGGTGCAGAGGACATGAGTTCAATGCCCAGCCCCCACATGGCAGTTCACAGCTATTTGTTACTTGAGTTCCAGGGGATCTGACGCCCTCTTCTGGCCTTTGTGGGTACTGTACACACTTGTTGCACAGCACACACAGAGGCAAAACACTCATCGGCATAAATTTCAAAAATAAGTAAAAGAAAAAGATAAAATTATTCTCTTTCTTTTAGAAATATATGTCAAGCTGAATATGTTGGTATCCCTGCCTCCCCCTGTAATTCTAGCACTTAGGAGGTTGACACAGGAAGATTGCCATAAGTTTGAGACCAGCCTAGGCTATATGGTGAGCTCAAGAAAACCCAGTCTCAAGAATATTTTTTACATAATCCAATAGTGATGCATGATACAATATAGAGTTTAGAATCTGCTTTGAAATAATCCAAAGGAATAATAAAATAGAGATATTTTGTTTTTGAATGGGCCAGTGAGATGTCTCAGCAGGAAAGGCACTTTCCATACAAGCCCAGTCTGGTCTGTGAAGCCCACATAAAGGAAAAAGGGGAGAGCTGACTCCATAATTCTTCCTCTGACCTCCACATGAATGCCCACATATATGTATCATGCATATGCAGACATGCAAAGGATAAACAAGCTTTTAAAATGCTAAGTAATCCATTGGCAATGTGAAAGGGGTTGGGGATCCAGCTTAGTGGGAAAGTGCTTGTTTAGCATAGAAGAGGCCCCAGGTTGGATCCACACTAAATAAATAAATTAATAATTGTAAATCCACTGGGATAGAGAAATTGAAGTGGGATAAAAAATGAAACAAGATTGCATGTGTGTTGTCATAACTGAACCTCGGTAATGGGAACATTATTCTACTTTTATATACATTTGAAATTTTTCATAATACAAAAGAAGTTGCTGGCTGTGGCAATCCATGCTTTTATTCCCAGCACTTGAGAGGCTGAGGCAGGAGGATTGCTGAAAGTTTAAGGCCAGTCTAGCCTACATAATGACTACCAGGCCATCCAGGACTATAAACCAGACTGTCTATGAACAAATAAACAAAAAGTTTACCAAAAATAAAAGGTTTGGGAGCCAGGCTTGGTGATGTACACCTTTAATCCCAACACTTGGGAGGAAGAGGCAGGTAGATAGCTGAGTTTGAGGCTAACGTGATCTACAAAGTGGGTTCCAGGATAGCCAGGGCTACACAGAGAAACCCTGTCTCAAATAACGAGGTGGGGGATGGGCTCAGCGATTAAGGCACCAACTGGGTTAGCACCCATATGGCAGCTAACAACTATCTATAACTAACTCCAAGCACCCTCACACAGACATACATGCAGGCAAAACACCAATGCATATAAAATAAAATATATAAATAAAAATCAGGGGAAATCTATCAATCAATCAATAAAAGCTTTGAAACTACTTTCTCAAAACAAAAGCAGAGTCCTGCTGAGTGTCTCAGGTTTTACCCTTGCTTTGTCATTGTCTGGGATGAAGTTGCTGGGGGGAATTTTTTCCCCAAATGCCTCTGCTTTCAGAGTATCTGTGAGTAAGCTTGCTCTAGGTGGCCCCAGACACCTGGCACCCATCCCTGTTCCAGTCTTCCTCCTGGGAGAGACTGCCAACCAGCTACCAGGCAGAGGAAGCCCAGTCTAGCAGCCAACAATGGCAGGCACCAGGCAGTGGTAGTGAGCCCACCTACCTGAAGGCTTCCTCTGGGGCAGGTGCAGTGCTGGGAAGCCCACAGAAGACACTGGTCAAAAAGATGTCCTCGACGTGATGCAAAAGTATGAACTCAGGCTCTGAGAAAGGTTCAAATCTCAGGTCTTGTAGCTACTGTCTTGGGGGGTGTGGGCATGTGTCCTCCCATGCCTGAACCTCAGTTTCCCCATCTGTGGACTAGGGGCCGAGACTGACAGATATGAAACAGACTGTGACAGGGTAACACTTGGGGAGTGTTGTGCTGTTGCTGGTCTATCAAATGACCAAAATCTATAGTGTACATTTGCTTCCCATCAGCCCTTCCCCATCCTTCCTGGGTTTCTCTCAAAGCTGTAAAGGAACAGAGAGGGGGTGAGGGAGACGTATTTACACAATGAAGGAGAGAGAAGGACAGTGAGAACACAGCCAAGGTAGTCTGACCTGTCAGAATGTGAAGGAAGGCTTCCGGGAGGAGGTGACATTTACAGGGACATACAAAAGATGCATAGGAGTGAGTTAAAAACGGGATGGAGTCCAGTTATGCAGGCTGTCGGAGCAGCCTGGCCAAGTCTGGGGAGCTGAAATAAGGCCAAGAGTCTTGGCAAGGTGAGCCAAGCAGAGAGCAGAGGGGCGGGAGGCAGAGACCAGGCCAGCGAGAGGCCATCAAAAGGTGTCTGGACTTGGAGGCTTGTCCTGGGTTTAGAAAAGCCTGACTTGCCAAACTCTTCCCAGGGAGGAGACCTCTGCTGGGCATACCATGTGGGCTGGCGCAGAGGTGGGGCTAGGATGCACAAACGGAATTCTGTGGCTTTTCCACACACTGTGGAATAGTTATAGGGCTTTCTAGATCTCAGCAAGCTCAAAGACACACCAGGCACACACACACACGCACGCACACACGCACACATGCACGCATGCACTTACAAGCACACACACGCGTGCGCACAGAGAATGCTGCTTGGTACCCAGAGGTGTCAGTGTGGAGGCAGTGACCCTGGGCAAGGCACTTCACCCTGTGAGCTTCACCTTCCTGGTGGGTTCACCAGGCAACTATGACAGCTAGCTCACAGGGTCACTTTAGACTTCCGTCAGGTCACTGATGCCAGGAGCTTCACTGGGACCATTGAGCAAGCCACCCACAGTGCTTAGAAGCAAGACCAGCACCAGACGCTGCTGTGCCTTCTGTATCTTGTACTCACAGAGCCCCTCCTTCTGTGGAGGGTCCGGCAGGGGTTGCTTGGGGGCCACATTCCAGAAAGAACAGCTCTGTGTAACATGAAACCCTGACTCTGGAAACATAACCTCTATGGGAAATTGGAGGATAAGGCCTGTTCTGCAAACTACCCAGCCTCATTGCATACAAAGGGGATATTGAAACCCAATGCCTGGTCATTTGGCCTCTGGCCTATGGGCTTGCCCCTCACTGAAGCCGGAGAGATTGTCCTAAGCAACACACTTGACCGTGGCATGGCTGGTGGACCCTTTCCTTGCTTCCTATTTGCTCTCAAGTGCAAGTCCACGCTCCTCACCATGACCCACAGGGCTTCGTAGTCTTCTTCTCCCCAGAAGTAGCCCAGAACCTTGCTGTGATCAGCCACAGAGGTGGCTGTCCCGTTGCTCCAGTGCCTTCCTCCTTCAGGGCCTTGGCACATTCCCTTGGCTCCTCTAATGGGAGGAACTGATATTCTGAATTGCTACAGATCCTAAAGACCACAGAGAGCCTGGGGAGATGGTTCAGTATTTTAGAGCCTCAGAACTCCTATAAAAAAAAAAAAAGCAAAAACAAAAAACCAAACAAACAAAACCAGGCAAGTGGCTGTAATCCTAGCACTCTGGAGACAGAATCAGGGACTCCCTGTGGCAAAATGGCTAGCAAGCTGAACCAGAATCTACAGCTCCAGGTTTAGCATGAGATTCAGCCTCAGTAGATAAAGTGGAGGGTGATTAAGACACCACACACACACACACACACACACACACACACACACACACACGGATATACATTCCCATGTACATGTGCCCACATACATACATACAAAATGATCACAGACCTTGTTAAACTCCCAGCAGCAGTGTGAAGTTGTTTAATCACTCTTGCTTTCTAAATGCGAGTCCAGGAGAACAACCAAGGGCTCTCTTTTGCTATTCAGCTCCCCTCTAATCCCCCAGACTCCAGAATCTTAGGGCCACACTTCAAGCATCACAGAACACCAAGAGTGGATCAGATAAAAGAGTCAAGGACAAGACTTGTTCAAAGTAAGATTAGGCAGGGATGAACAGGGCAGTCCTTGGTGACACCACAACCCAGCTCAGGCTCTGAGAAACTGCTGGGTTGAGGCAAGATGGACTGTCTGACCTCAGTTTTCTCATCTGTGAGGTGGGGCTGAGTAGCTGACTTTCAAGAATGAGGTGCTGGCATGCTCGGTGAGTGGCACAATGCCACCCACTGGTAACACACAGCATCTAGGGAGACTGGGCCAGCCCAGACCAAACCAGCCCCATCAGCCTTGCACTACCCAAGGTTAGGCCGCTGGGGCCTGGGAAAGCAACCTGCCCTGTTTGCTGTTTGGGGTTTTCTGTTTCCCAGCGTTTCCTTTGGAAAAAGTCCAGCTTCCTCCCCGCTGGAAGAGGACTGTTCACGCCTGGGCCTGGATGCCCAGGGGAGCCATGTGGAGAGGTGACAAGAGCCTGGGGTTTGGAATTAGGCCAATTGGGGTTTGAGTCCAGGATCTGACCCTTTCAAGGCTGTGTGACCTCACCAAGTGACCTCACCTCTCTGAGGTACTGACTCCCTCACCAATTGTCTCAGAGGGTAGAGATGTGTATGGGGGGCTGAAATGAAAGAAGAATCTGGATGTATTTCTCCAGTTGTAGAGGGTGGTTTCTTTTGGGGGATTCTAGACTGGGGGTGGGGGGACGATTCTAGACATATAGCAAGATTACCAACCCAAATGCCTCTGGCAAGATATGGGAACCATTAGGGTGTTCTGATTGGGTGGGACAGATATGTCATGGGAGTGGATCAAACCCAGAAAACCAGCCCCTGAGGAATGAGAGTCCCAAATTGCCAGCCCCCTGATCATCCAGCAGAGAGAACCAACTTTTCCTACAAAACCTCATGATTAAGTACAGGAAGGAAAATGTGCTATGTGATGTCACTTAGCTAAAGTTCAAACATGGCCAAACTGAAGGTAGAACGGGGGAGAGCAAGCTAGTGAAGGGAGGCAGCGCTTTGGGGAAACCAGAGGCATCCTTGATCTTAATCTAGGATTAGTGGCACGGGAGTGTCCCTTTATAATTTCATACTTTGTACGTGTTTCTATATGCACATTATAGTTCAATAAAGTTCTATAATCAGTTCAAAGCAAGCACACCAAGGCTGCAAGGCTGGGAGGAAAGAAAGCCAGCATGGGCTCCATAGAACCCAGCCGAGACAGGAAAAGGATACCCTCCAACTATGCTTAAAGGTCCTGTAAAGACGGGTGGGACCCCAGCTTCCCACCCTGTCCATACTGGAGGCTTTTTCTGAAGAGGACTGGCCAGTCAACCTGCCTCTCTGATCTGTATGGTCTGCCAGGCAGATGGATTGAGCTCACACAGGCAACAATGTAACTCCCCAAACTCACCCTTACTTAGCATTTATTTGACTTTGCCTTAATACCCAGCCAGAGTGAAGAGTGGGTGAGCCTTGTACTGTTTCCAAAAAGGCCTTTCCAAAAACTAGCAAGTCACCAAGTCTGTCACCCAACCCTAATCATCCCCACAGAGCACACCGAAAGGCTTCAGACTCTAAGGGCAGATTCTCTAGGGCCCTTGGGCAGGCCTCGGTGTAGGCAAGCTGCCAGTTGGCAGGGTCAGCAGTGGACCAGCCCAGGCCCCGCCCCTCTGCCTGATGGATGCAGAGGTCCTGGCTTTATTTTATTTGCTTGTGCCTTGCCCTTTTCTCCTCCGAGGGCCAATGCACGATGCACACAATCCTACATCACATGGAGCAAGCGGCGGAGCCAAACAACCACACATCATCAGATGCATTGATTTGCACAGACACTCATAAAAACTTTACTAGACACCAAATAATTACAGGAAGGGGCCAACCTCCAATTCAGCTGAGCCACAGTGTTTTGAAGTGGATTTAAGATAGAGATCAAATAGGAGAGGCACCCGCCCTGGCTCACACCCACCCCCCATCCCCAGCCGTGGACCCTCAGGGTGGAAACCAATGAATTTCCCTGGCCTTTGTGAATTTGTGTGCGATTCTGTGAGTTATTCTTGAGATCCTAATAAGGCTTTTATGACTCCAAACATGGTCCTTCACCTTCTCTTTGTTCTGGCTCCTGTCCTGGGTTGAGGAGCCCCTTGTTCTTAAAGACAGAATGCTGAAACCATCCATTTAGCAAGAAATGCAAATATTCTTAAAGAAAGTGCTCGGCAAAAGCAAACATAGCACACACACACACACACACACACACACACCACACACACACACACACACACACGTCCCTAACACGGGTTTCTGAGCAATGGGGGAAAATGTCCCAAAGCTTTCACTGTGAGTGCTACCTGCTCTCAGCCCCAGGTTTCACAGCACAGTGAATAAAGAAGACTGAGCTATCTGCTGAACGCCCAGGCAGTGCCCAGAGTCTCTTGTGGCCAGCACCTTGACTTCACCTGTCCCAGAGGGATTGAATTTGCGACAAGTCTATTTCCCTCTGACTCTAGAGGAGAAGAGAAAGAGGACGAAGAGAGTCCCCTGTGTCTAAATAGCAATTCCCCTTCATATAATTATTTATCAGATAATAAGTCTAGAGTCCTACGGTGAGCCAGGCACACAGAGAGCCAGCTCTTCCACATCACCCTCCCAGCAATCCTGGAAAAATCAGTGCATTATACCCATTGCACAGACAGGGACATCAAGGTGCAGAGATGTGGGTCTGTCACCCTGATGTTTCCTAACCAGACCTTCAGACAAGATCTGCAGTACTTCCTGAGACCTGCCATTCTCCATCTTTAATCATTGCCTGGCTGGTGGGAGACCTGAGCTCTGGGCCACCCAGTCCTTCCCGAGGGCTGCAGGCAGCTTTTGGACCTGAGGGAGCCCGGTTTCCTGAGATGTGGAGCAAGCCCATGACTAATAGTGCGAACTAATGGCCAGAGTGGGGGTTGTTGGAAGGCTGAGGGACTTGGCTCATCTCGGGGCTCTGGGCATAGTACACGGTGGTCCCCGGTGGAGAATGAGAAGTACCTCAGGGGTCCCTCCCCAGTCTCTGCTCTTTGGAGAACCTCCAACTGGGCTTCCACCAGCGCAGGAAGACCTCTGACGCTTTCCCCTAGGCGTTGGGAAGTGATGGTCCCATCCTTTGACCCGTGTGTTCTGTGTTAAGTCCAGCTGGGATGCCTGGTCGCTTGGGAATTGGAAATTGCCCACCTTCGACCTCTGCTGAGCCTTGAGCGCGCCCTTGCTCCACTTCCGGAGTCCACGGGTTCTTCAGCACCGGGGACCTGGGGCCGGCTGAAGGCTGAGTCTCCCGGAAAGCTGCTTCCGACCTGGACCATGGCTTGGGGCAGCATCGATTCAGCGCGGTCTTGAAGTTCCGTTAGCCTGGAGGGCAGCATGGGGTGGGCCTAGGTGTGGCCCTGGTCCTTGTGATAGGGCAAAAAGGCCCGTGCTGGATGCTTCTGAAACTCTCCTTACTGGGGCATCCAAGGCCGTGCCTGGTGCTCATTCCTGCTGTGTTATGAGACTCCAGCTGTGGTTCTAAACCTAGAGGGTACTCTCTCTCTCAGACTCTGGTCAGAAGCATGAAATGGTTGGAGTTCCACTGGTGTAGCACTAACCACCCCCTACACACACACGCACGCACGCGCGCGCGCGCGCCCTGAGCACGCTCGTACGAGGCGGGTCGCTACCGAGAGAAATTGCAAAGTCCTAAAGGAGAACCAGGAGCTTCAAGGCAGGGCTCAGGAGCTGCGCGCCTCCGGGAATAGGTAGAGTCCAGATCCCTCCTGTTCGTTCCTTGCAAGCCCAGCCGTGCTGGCAGCCTGCCTCCTATGTCTTTGCTCAGGTAGAAATAATCCTGAGCGGATTCTGCCACAGACTTCCGAGACAGCAAGCATCCCGCGTCGGACAGCGCGGGTGTATGGTGGTCCGGGGGTGGGATCGGCCGCCGGTCTCTGGCCTTGTGAGTCTCAGAGCCTCAGGGGGCAATAACTGGTACCAAAACAATGGCTGAGATCCCGCGGAGCCAGGAACTGCTTGCGGACGGCTGAGAGACGTGGGCTCCGAGCCTGGGCCGTTGTCCTCCTTCCTGTCCAGTCGTATTATTCTTCCACAGGGGCAGAGGCTGGGAGGCCAAGAACCCTAAGGATGCTCATGGACGACACATGGACGACTGCGCGCGGATTTGTGAGAAGGACCGGTGAGAGAGTGAGGACAAAGGACAAGGACCAAGGCCTACGGGTCGGGAGAATGGACCAAAGGAAGCAGGTGTGGAAGAGAGATCAAGGTTGTGGATGGAGCATCCTCAATCAGACCAGAGACGGACGCCTAGTTTCCCTTTCCAACCAAGGAGTCGCCTACATTTCCGGTAGCCCGTCCGGGGTCGAACAGGGCTGCGGCTTGGACAAGGCGCTGAGAGAGACGCCAATAACCTCTGCACCTTGGAAACACACCAGCCACGCACCAAATGGGGGCTACAGGTGTGCCCTCGGCGCTGAAACCTGGCTTTAAGTATCGCATAATGCGCAGCAAACGCAGCCAAAGGCCCAAACCCGGTCTTAGACGCCAGTCACAGGGTCAGGGAAGTCTCAGAGGCCGGGCCGCTGGAGCCTCTATTCAGTCAAAGAGAAAAGAAGAGCGATGGAGTAGAAATGGCAAGGCACAGGGAGCGTGGGGAAATGGGAAGGTGAGAGATGGGGGTAGGACACTGAGCGGAGACTTCAAGGTCCGGGTGCGTCTTTAGGGCTTGAGACAGAGAAGATACTTCCGCAGCCTGAAGGAGACGGCGAAGGTCCGGGCTTGGAACTAGGGCTTTCGCCTACAGGCGGTGCCCAGCAGTGGTTGCAGGGACACACAGTGGCCAGCAGAGGGCGGAGTGAACCCGATCGGCCAGCCCGCCCGGCGCGCGGTTCGGTGCCTCCAGGCTTTGCACGCCTTAGCCTTACCCGCCCCGGCTTCTTCCCGCAGCTAAGCGCCGGGGCCCAGAAACCCAGAGAAGGCAGCCCAGGCCCAGGCCTAGGCCCAAACTTGGAGCTCAAGGCCTAAGATTTCCCACACTGGGTAAAGACAAGAGGACGAAGGGTGTGTGAAAAAAACCTCTACATCCACATACCCATGCTCCATACAGACACACAAAGGCGCCGAGAAATACACAGAACACAAAGCCACAAACACAAAACCCTTGGGCGACACAAAACAATTCAGGAACTTGGGGGCAAACAGAAACACAAAGGTAACTCGGAGACACACATATAGAGAAAACTCTACGAGAGACATTACAGGGGCCCCGAGGCGCACACAAAGGCGCGGGCATCTTCATGGTGACACAGACACAAGGACACATACAAAGATGTGCAAAAGCATGACACAGAAGCAAGAGAAGGTCTGCAGATATGCACACAACACACAGGCACTCGCAGCTTGGAAAGTCGCAAGGCCACACAAACACAAAATTGTATGTGCACAGGGACACGGGTGCACAAATACTAAATAGCATCAGAGTCGGGAGCGCCGACACGCACAGACACACTCGGATACCCACCGACGCACAGGCAGGTACTGGGGTGGGGCGGTGACCGCTAATCCTCCACAAAGCCGGGCCCCTCCGGGGGGCCCCGAAGCACAGGGGGCCACTTCTGACCAAGCCTCCTGCAAGCTCCAAATTCGATCCGCCCTCTCGCCTCCAGCGGGGTCAGGGGACCCGCCCTCCGTGCCCTGCACCCCCACCCGGCTCCGCGCCGCTGCTCCACTCCCGGAGGGGCCAGGGCCGCCCTACAGAGGCTCACGGGGACAGCCAGCTCCTGCCCTGGGGCCGCACCATCCCTCCGGTTATTTCAGGCGCGCGTGGGGCCGAAGGTGCCCAGGGTTCTGAAGCGAAGTCTTCTAGTTTCCTCCCGGGGGTGTCAGGCGAGATGCACACAGGAGTAGCCAGCTGCGTGTCTCTGGCCTTGGGCTGCCCGGTGTCGGTGTCGAGGCCCACTTTGCTCAGGCTGGCCAGCGCTCGGTCTGGACCCCTGGCCAGGCCCCTTGGCCACAGTAAAAGGGCACCACCTACTGAAGAAGTCACCAGGATTTCCTTGGAGCAATCAGACCCGCGACGTCCCAGGTCTTCACCCCTAGATCTTGGCGACACCATTTCTTACCTGCACCTCATTCTCCAAACCCTGGGAGGCTCAGCCTTCGTCCACGGCCCCCTCCGGTGACCGAGCCCCTTTCCAATCCTGTTGATCCTCTTACAGTCTCCTGGTCTCAACTCTGGCCTGATCGTCCTTGCCCACCCAATGTCTCCCACTCAGGATCTGGGGGCCCCTTCAGCTCACTCTCCCGCCCTATTTCTGCCAGGCCAAGGTTTTCAGGACCCCCTCAATCAAACTGCAACCCTTCCGTCCCCGTCCCCTAGCCAGGGCTCTCTTTGACCAGTCAGGGGCGAGCAGTTCTCGCCATTTGAGGCTCACTATCTCCCGATCCCTGGTGCCATCCCTCTCTTCGTACCGAGCTGTCCGGTGCAGGCACTGCCTCACGGCAGGACACCAACTCAGACCCCGCAACCTACCTTCGCCGACGAGTCGGAGTCCCCGGGGCGTCGATCCCGCCTGGCGCCGTCCCGTGTAGAAGTCACTGAGCTCCTCGCCTTCCGCAGTCTGGCCTCGCTCGGGGCCACTCCTCTGAGCGCTGGAGCTCTTAAAAATATATTAATAATAAAAAAGGCAAGAAAGAAAAAGAAAGAAAGAAAGCCTGATTTCCCCAACTCCCAAATCAATTTTTCAAGAGGGATGGGGCACAGGGTTTGTTTCGATGGCTACGCAAACTTCTGCCAAGGATGGGAAGGATGGCTGGCCGGGGCCGGGGCGCGGTGCGGGGTCCAGGCCGGGGGCTCAGGGAGCCCTCCCGCGGGGAGGGGGGGCGGCGACGGCACTATTTGACGTGGAGCCGCCGGCTCATCCCGGCGCAGTGATACGAGGCGTACCAATG
>LOJH01051479.1:0-12508 GCA_001685095.1 Ellobius talpinus
ATATTAGCTGTAAAGTAAAGGATAACCATGCTACAACCCACAGACCCAGAGAAGCTAGGTAACGAGGAGGACTGGAGTGTGGGTGGAGGGGTGTCCTTGAGTCTCACCATGAAGGGGAAATAGAAAGGGCACTGCCAGTGGATGGGGGAGGGATCTAGAAGAGGGAATGTGGGTGGGAACAGGAGGGATCAGGTATGGGAAGGACAGAGGGAGAGAGAGCACTGAGAGAGAAACTGGAATCTGGGGATATCTCAGGGATGAGCTAGAAACCTAGAGCAATGGAAACTCCCTGGAATCTATGAGGATGACCCCACTAAGACTTCTAGCAATGGAGGAATACAGAGCCTGAACCAGCCATCTTCTGTAGCCAGGCAAGATTTCCAGTGGAGGATCTGGGACACCAAGACAGCTGCAAACACTTTGACCTACACTTGCCCTGTCTACAAGATGTACTGGGGTAAAGATGGCACAGGAACTTGTGGAAGTGGCCAACTGATGACTGGCACAGCTGGAGACCCACACCATGAGAGGGAGCTCCCTGCTGAGGGCCGGGACCCAATAGCAGGATACCCCAGAGACCTAGAACAGAACTAAACATGAATGGGGGAACACTAATAAAATAATTCCTTAATAATATTCTACTATACTCATAGATTGGTGTCTAGTCCCCAGCTGTCATCAGAGAGGCTTCGCCCAACAACTGATGGAAACAGATGCAGAGACCCACAGCCCAACATTAGGTGGAATTTGGGGAATCCTGTGGAAGAGGGGGAGGAAGGATTGTAGGATGCAGTGGTGCCAAAGACACCACAAAAAACCCTACAGGGTCAACTGGCTCAAAGAGGCTCACAGAAACTGAACCAACAATCTGGGAGTCTGCATGGAACTGAACTAGGCCCTCTCCATATATGCTACAGTTCTGTAACTTGGTCTTCATGTAGAACTCCTAGCAGTAAGAGTCAGAGATGTCTCTGACTCTATTGCTTGATTTTGGGACCCTTCCATCCTACAGAATTCCCTCATCCAAACTTGGTGGAAGAGGAGGTGCCTGGTCTCACTGTAGTTTAATATACCATGGTTGGTTTATATCCATGGGATACCTGCCTGTATCTGAAAACAAACAGTGGAGGAGTGGATGGGGTGGAGGGTAGGGCTGGGAAGATGGGAGGGAGGGAAAACTCTGGCTAGAATATAAAAACAAAAAAATAAATTTTTAAAGAAAGAAAGAAAAAAGAGAAAATGAAATTCAGAAACCAATGGACAGAGCTGTAAATAACAATTCTGAGTGAGGTAACTCAAATCCAGAAAGACAAACAACATGTGTTTTCTCTCATATATGGATGCTAGTTTTGAATCTTTAAATATTTGTCTTTAAATTGGAGTCAGGAAGCCAGGGATGGGCATTAGGGGTGGCCTTTCAAAGAAAGAATGTAGAATAGTGGTAATGGAAAGGGGACTGGGAAATAATGGAGCAAGAAGGGTTTAGTGAGACAGGGGAAAGGAGCGAGGTACAGGGAGAAATAACACTAAAGACCTTTTAAAAAGTCATATGGAAACCTATCACTGTAAAAGCTTCCTACGGTAAATAGATGTATATATAGTGTTAAAATAGAGCCATCCTGTAACAGGGGACATCTCCCTAGACACCATAGGTTATCAAAGAAAATCTCAGTGTCAGGGATGGGCTCTCTCTCTTTGACTTTGTCAATGGCGTCCCACATACTCATAAATGTTAGACTACTTCTAGAGAGAACAGGAATAAATCAAGCTGGCACAGGCCTTGAAGCTTCATCTCTACTGATTAGCTTCCGTAGTGCTGGGAGGAGCTATGGGTGCTGCTGGAAGAAACGTAATTATCCCTCTTACCCAGCTCTGAATCCCACAAGTGTTAATAATGACCAGTGCAACAAGACCCAGCCAGTGGTACAATAGCAGAACGGATGCAATGGGAGCAGCCAAGCAGGTTCAGACAGAACTGAAGGCTACTACACAAGAAGGAACTCATACGCAAGAATCCACGGCTGGGTAGACCAGAGATCCTAGGGAGAACTTACTACTACTATTCTACTAAGTGGATATATTATAAAACTGACTCTGCCAGGCCCAGTAGAGCACACCTTTACTCCAGCACTTGGGAGACAGAGGCAGGTGGATCTCTGTGAGTTCGAGGCCGGCCTGGTCTACAGAGTGAGTTTCAGGGCAGCCAAAGCTATCTAGAGAGACCTTGTCTCCAAAAAAAAAAGAATAAGTAAACTGGTTTATCATTATACTCGTAGATCAGTGGATCTCTCAATACTCCTCAGAGACGAGGAGTACAACTGGCCAAGACACAGAGAACAGAGAATAAGAGACTTCCGAGTGATCAGCCCCAAAGAGGACATCTACATCACACAACCCACTCCCGAAGCTCACAGATCATCATGAAAGAAAAGTGGAAAAATTTCTAGGAAGTAGAGGTGACGGATGACTACACAGAACCAGAAACAGCAGGGAAGGCACACCTATGAATTCACAGCAGTTGGGAGAGGACGCCCAAGCCCTGAGAAAGATCGAGCCAGACAAAACCCAGCACGGAAAGGCCCCATGCCCAGTTGAGCAGCCACTGCACACTGTGGATGCTGGGGAAGAGTAAGTCTTCTTCAAGCACATGCTTCCTGAGATGCTACCCATACTCCAGTAGGGTACTACACCCGTGTACACACTGGAAACACTAACTAACTTGGAAGGAAATTGTGGTGGAGGAGACAGAGGAGGAATTGGAGAGAAGGAAGTAGGAGTGAGCTTGATCAAAACACATTATATGGATGTATGAAATTCTCAACAACACACAAAAAAACTCATACAAGTAAAAAGTAAGATTTTCCTGAAAGACACAAAATGTTATTAAATAGTAAGGCATAATAATGTGTTTCCATATGGAAAAAATAATAATCAAAAATTGCATTCACTAAAATAATGTATCATTTTAAAACAATGTGAAACAAGGTTCTAATTTTGAGTGTATAGAACTCGAAATACTATTTTTAAAAAATAGTTTATTATTTCTTTGAAATGTCTACATACTGTTTTGATTATATCATCCCTTCCCCAAGCTCTTCCCAGATCTACCCCTCCTCTCTACTGTACCAACTTTGAGTCCCTTTTCTCTTCACCAAGACTAACTTGGGCTGCACAAGTGTTCTTGATGTGTGGCCTTACTGCAGCTTGGTCACCTTACAGAGGGACACTCAGAGAGAACTGATCGCCTCTTCCAGCAGCTTCCCCAGGTTAGGCATGGAACTCAGCACCCCCCTCCCCTCCCCAGCTGGGACCTGGTCTGCGCTTGCAACAGTCTTGTGCGTGCTGCCATAATACTGAGAGTTCATGTGCAGCTGCCCTGTGGGCCCAGGAACAGTGTCCTTGTTGCTGCTCACCACCTCTGACTCTTCCACTCTTGGTGGCCTTTCCTCCACTACGATTCCTGAGTCTTGGAAGGAGGGATGTTATACTGATGTGCCATGCAGGACTCAGCACTCTGCAGATTCTTGTTCTCCATACCTTGGCTAGCTGTGGGCTCCATGTTAATTACCATCTACTGCATGCACATTGAAGCATCTCTGATGAAGGTCAAACTATGACGATCTCTAATATGAGAGGTCACTAAGAGTCACGTTTATAACATGTCCATTTAAC
The DNA here is from genome assembly GCA_001685095.1 of Ellobius talpinus. Classification (NCBI taxonomy): domain Eukaryota; kingdom Metazoa; phylum Chordata; class Mammalia; order Rodentia; family Cricetidae; genus Ellobius; species Ellobius talpinus. The sequence goes on from LOJH01051479.1 coordinate 3,673, forward strand.
ATTTTTTTTAAATCATGAAGCTCAAGTGCACTCTAAGCTTGTAAGAAAAAAAAAACTCTCAAGTTCAAAATTCTCATTACTCAAAAGTAATATAAATTCTCTAGGGAAAGAGGGTTTTGACTTTAATAGAAGTTTGCCACCGTCTCCTGATGAAGAAAAGCCAAGCCTCTATCCCCTACATCAGCTGAACTTTCAGAAGACCAGAGTTGAATGCTGCCTTAGAGAGAGAAGGAGAAGCTGGGTGAGGCAGTCCTATCTGCCCCCCTTCCTCCCTCTCTGTCTGGGAATGAGAATGCTGAGCAAATTGCCCACATACAATATTTTTAATGACACTCCTATTGCTGCACATTAAAACTTAATGTTTAGAACTTAAGCATTTGTGTAATAGAAACAAGAGTTCTAATAACCCAAAAAGTAAATGCTACTCTTCTTCTAAAGATGAGAGTCAGAATACAAAGCTGGACTTAAGAGGCAAGAAGTATTTCATCGTCATAGATGTGTGCTCATGTACACATATGTACACGTGTAGCTATGCCTGCGTACATATGAAAAAGAAAGAGAAAAATAAGGAAAAAGACACAGGGAGGGAAGAAAGGAAAGATGGACTGAGAGGCTATGGAAAAGAAACTAGCTTGGTTGCAGCGACTACAAGCCCTGTAACGCATGTATCAATCAAGTCATCAAGTTGTACAGTTCAAATACACAAAGGTTTTCATCTTTAATGATCCTGTGAAGAGTTAGCAGGGAATAAGCAGTCAAGGAAGAAGTCGGAGGAAAAGCCTAACATGCCCACATACAGCTGGACTGCAAAGAGAGATAACAGCCTGGCTTAGTTAGGGTTTCTACTGCTGCGATGAAACACCATGACCAAAAAGCAAGTTGCACGGGAAAGGGTTTACTTGGCTTACACTTCCACACCATTGTTCGTCATCAAAGGAAGTCAGGACAGGCCTGGACCTGGAGGCAGGAGCTGATGCCGACTCCGTGGAGCAGGGCCACTTACTGACGTTTCCCCATGGCTTGCTCAGCCTGCTTATAGAACCCAGGACCACCAGCCCAGGGATGGCACCACCCACCATGGGCTGGGCCTTTCCCCACTGATCACTAACTGAGAAAATGCCTTACAGCTGGATCTCATGGAAACATTTCCACAACTGAGGCTCCTTCCTCTGATGACTCCAGTTTGTGTCAAGTTGGCACAAAACCAGTCAGTACACACCCCCACTTTGCAGCTGGGGTGCCCTCACTCACATTTGCTATTGCCCCAGCCCAAAGACCACCTGGGCTGGAGATGAGAGGGAGAGAGAAGACCCCAGGAGTCCTACCAAAAAGACAACACAGAGACTACTTGTTGGTCTACAGCTCTGCAGATTTAACCCTGCCCTGAAAGCTTCTTGAGTCTTCACTTCTTCGTATGCTCAAAAGCATCACCTCTGGAAAGGAACTACGCCTCTGCACAGGTGGCCGGATGCTCAAGGTGGCGCACGCCTGTAGTACCAGCCACTCGGGAGACTGGAGACAGGAGGATCGCTAGAGTCCAGGAGTTCAGGGCTGTAGTGCGCTATGCCGATCGGGTATACACACTGAATTTGGCATCAATATAGTGATCTCCTGGGAGTGGGGGACCACCAGGTTACCTAAGGAGGTGCTCTTAATGGCTACAGCCGAGGACGTTATCCTGTCAGAACCCCAAGGGCAAGCCAGTACAGATGCCTGAATACTAACACAAGGCTCCCCAGTACAATATCTCAGTAAGCCTGTAGTTTAAACAAATTTCCTTTTTCTTATATGAATGTTCATAATAATTGTATTTGAAATAGTCTAAAATAGTAACTATCCAAAAATGTCTAGCAACAATAAAAGGAATAAAAATATTGTGAGACATTCAAGTGATAAAATTCTATATGGCAAATGGAATAAAAATCTATAATTACATGAAGCAACATGTGAAAAACATTGTTAAAATGAGTGCAATGAGTCAGGCATCTAATAACCTATGCATATATTGCATTTACCTAAAGGGCAAGTAAACCCAATTTGCAAATGATTATGAATGAGATGGGGATCTTGACAAGGGTTCTAGTAGTCGGGTGTGAATGGGGTGCACATGTGTGTTCAGTTAACAAAGATTCAAACAGAACACATGAAAATTATTTACTGATAGAAAACTGTATCATCAATTTAATTAAAACAATAATAGAATTTTATGGTCACTTATAAATATTTCCATTCATCTTGCTGTGGGAATTGATGCTACTACTTGGACACTCAGGGACTGTATTAGACAGCTCATCTTTGGGACCAACATGAGCCACCTCATTGCTCTCGTGTGTAAATTTTAAAGCTGTAAAATAAGGCTATGATTTATCTCTGGCTTTATGAAAACATTGCAACAGGAACCAAGAAGAACTGAGCATGTGGAAATGCTCTAAGGCGTGAGACACGAGGTGAGCGCGGAGGATTTCCTTGCTTCTAGGGCTGCTGACAGGGCTGGTAAACAGCAGTGTGTTTTCTCTGGGGAATGTGGATAGCAAGTGGGTGAGTCAGAACTCCTACTTAACTACACGCACGAGAGCTGACTATTGTGTTCATGAGACAATTCTCAAACTAGTCCTGTGGGCTTTGGTGGGCTGAGTTAACAGAAGCGATCTTCAAATTTCAAGACATGGATTTAGAATGCAAGTTTTCAAACCAGAACAAAAAAAATAGGATGCCAGCAACACAGCTCAGCACATAAAGGCATCTTCCAGACAAGCTGGTGATCCTCAAAAGCCACAAAAGGTGGAGGAGAGAAACAACTCCACAGAGATGGCCTCTGGCCTCCACACATGTGCCACAGCATGCATGCCCACACACACACATCATGCAAGTACACATACAATAATAAACTGTAAATTATTATTAGTAAACAAAACACAAAAGCCATCTGGCACAATCTCAGACACATACGTTGTCTTTTGCCATTATTTTTAAAGGATTTTTTGTGCTTGAGTGTTTTGTCATTGCGCATGTATGTGCCCCTTGTACATGCCTGGGGCCCACAGCAGAGCACAGATCCACTAGACCTGTAGTTATGGATGGCTATGAAATGTGGGTGCTGGGAATGGAACCAGTGCTCTTGACCACCAAGCCATCTCTCTGTTACTGTCATTTTAAAAAATGGTTTTCTTAGCCTTTAAGAAGCAAACAGAACTTTTAAAGTTAATATTCTTTATTAAAAGACATCTTGAAAATGATATGGTGTCTTCAGCTGTCACATTTCTATTCTAATTAAATCAAATTTATCTTAATCCAAGATACTCTAGCTGCTTGCTAGTGACTTCACCTTTAGGAACACAGTTACACACCAGTGTCCTACCCTCCAAAGGAAATGACTGAAGGTCTGTGGATGCCACTTAAGGGGTCTGATGACTGCTTGGCATTACTGCATGGTCTCCAGAATCACTAAAAATATAGGCAATTGGTCTAACAGAAACAGAAATGAATGCATGGAACATAATATCCTACTGCACAATGAAAAGTCTCAACCTTTGATAAATATCATTTAAAACAAATTTTTAATCATTTTTTGAGATTATAATATAATTACATCATTTTCCCCTCCTTTTCTTCCTTCTAAACCCTCCCATACAGAAAGATCAAATGGTTTGTAATGTAAAGGTCCCCACTACATAACACAAGATATGGCACAAGCCTTTCATCCCAGCACTGGTACTGTTCTGCTAAGTCCTTGAACTCTGCCAAAATTACAAAGATACATTGTAAGAGAAAAGAAACAGAAATATACTACCCCTTCAGACTCCTAAGCCATCAGCGCCCACACTCCCATGAGCCTGCAGGGTTGTTGCAACTCTCGCGGGGCTTGCTCCTTTGCTTCTGCAGCACAATGTGCATCATTTGCAGGACATCTCTAATTGTTAATTCCTACTCAAGTTTAGGTCAATGAACAACTGCTTCTCATTATAAAACTCAATAATTGTAATGGAATTATGGGTTTAACAAATAAAGTCCTGAAGCATTCTAAACAGATGCATTGTTTAGGAGCAGAACTTTCCTTCTGTCTGCCTGCACCAGAACACATGTTTTTTCAATTATATAGCAAAGACTAGGACTTCTGTTCAAACCTAGATTTTATTGTTTATAAAATTAAAAACAGATACACACATCTAGATGTGTGCACACACATCTATAAATATATACACCTGGGTCACATATTATATAAGAACAGTTGAAAGGTTTAATGTGTTATATAAGAAATTACTTTACACACATAAGGAAATTAATGTTAATCTATAAAATGGATAATTCATTCAGAAAAGCTTTTCTAACTCCATGGATGTCCTTGGATATACTACCACAATTATTCACACAATTCAAATAAAATTAAATTAAAATATTGGTAAATTCTAGCACCTTCACTTTTTGGGTCTAAGACCTGAACCCAGAGCTCAAGGGTATTAAGCACATGCTGCACTACTGAGAAACAATCAGCCCTAACAATTATTGTTTTTAATCACAAATTGTTCACAAGTATTTTTGCCATTTTTTATCCAAGAAGGGAAAGTTTCATTTTAGTCTACAGTATGTCTAAGTATTCACCAGTATTACTGCAATGCTGGAGAGCTGGCTCAAAGGTTAAAAGTGCTTGTTGCTCTTGCAGAGGACCCAAGATCATTTCCCAGCACCCACAAAGTGGTTCACAACTATCTGTAACTCCAGTTCCTGGGATACAAAAGCCTTCTTCTGACCTGCTGGACAAACAATTATACACAAAAATTAAAATAAACAAAATTAAATTTGTATTTAATTTCACTACTTTTTCATCAATACTTGACTTGAAAGTACGTGAGTTTCTATTTATTTCCTAAATTTAAGGAACATCTTCTTGATAATTTTCTTTATTTTCCAAACTTTTTACAATTTACAAGAAGAAATTAAAGCAAGAATCAAAACATGAATATTAAGTATGTATCAGAAAGTTTAGTGATGCTAAAGTATAACCTATAAATTCATGGCTTCTTTGAAGGGAACGTGTAATAAATTCTAACTTGAATTTGACAGTTGTAATAGCAGGAAGAAAGGAGTGTAACGGAGGGTTGCAAACCCCTGACGTTGCAGTGGGAAGACAAACAGGATCAAGGTAGGAGTCAAAACCCTAGAAACAATAATAATCTTAATTATAAATGATGTTCCTGTTTCTTTTAAAGTATATATAAATTGAATTTTCCAAGTATCGACACTATCTTCTTTTTAAACATATATACAGTTATTACTTTTACTGTGTGTGTGTGTGTGCGCGCCTGTGTATGAGTGTGTCCATCCAGGTGCCAAAGATGCCAGAAGAGTGCACTGGGTACTCAAGAGCTAAAGGAGAGCCACCTGCCTGGGTGCTAGGACCAAAGTCTGAGTCCTCTGGAAGAGCAGTATGTGCTCTAACCATTGAGCAATCTCTCCACCCCATGCTTGAAGAAACAGCACACGGTTAGCACAAGCTACAGAGAAACTAGTGCTCACCTCTGCGTTCTCAGCTGTCACTCTGTTCTCATCTCCCCTAGCACACCTCTGCTCTACATTCAAAAGACCAAAAACACAGCCACAAACCCTTATACCTACAATATGTCTGGCCTGCAAGATTGGCGGGAAGGGGGGAAATGGTGGCTGAAAACCTGCTGGAGTAGCCAACCAATGTTTAACTTGAGAGCCACTCAATGAGAAGGAGAGAGCCCATTCCTTACATTGCTCGGATGGCCAGGACACGGAGACTGGAGAGCTCAAGACCTAGACAAAACACAACAGGTCAAAAAAAAAGAAAAATCAATGAAATGATTCCTAATGATGTTCTGCTGTGCCCATAGACAATGCATTTCCAGTCGTCATCAGAGAGGCTTCCTCTGGCAGCAGATGGGGACAGAGGCAGAGACCCACAGCCAGGCAGTATGTGGAGAGAGTCTAAACTGGAGGTCTCCACCAGGACCCTTCCCTGAGAGATTGGAGAACCACAGGGAAGAGGAGGCAAAAGGATTGTAGGAGTCAGAGGTGATAGAGGACATAAGAGAATATGAGCCACTAAATCAGCCAAGCAGGGCACCTATGGGCTCACAGAGAATGAAGCAGCAAGAATCAGGCCCTTAGCTTGGTGTTTTTATGGGACTCCTAACTGTAAGAGCAGGTATGTCCTTGACTCTTTTGCCTGCTCTTGGGACTCTTTTCCTCCTGTTGGGTTGTCCTGTCCAGCCTTAGTGTGAGGGCGTTTACCTTGTCTTATTGTAGTTTGCTTTGTCTGGTTATTTTGTCTCTTGGAGGCCTGTTCTTTTCTGAAAGGAGGAGGGGGAATGGATCCAGAGGAGAGGTGAGTGAGTGGGGGAGCTGGGAGGAGGTGGAGGAAGGGAAAACTGTGCTCAGGGTGTATTGCATGAGAGAAGAATCTATTTTCAATTAAAAAAATACACAAAATATTCTCCACCATTTTGTGGCCAGACAGGCCAACTCAAACATACATAGCTTTTTCTGGAGACACAAGCTACAAACACTGGCAATGGCTTCTGAATTGACTGAACAGGACGTGTAGACTAGAGATCACAGGAGACCTCCAAGAGCTCTTGCCTGTGCTCTGTGCTCTCACTTCGCTGCCATTAATGTTGCAGAAACATGTGATATCCCTCATCTAGGAGCATGCCAGCTGCTTCAGACTGCTGTCTCAGCATCGCCAGTCCATGGACCACTGCCACCTGCTGCCAGTTCTGCAGCACATGACAACTTTTTAAAAAGATACTATATGCCCATATTTTTAAACCCTAAAAATTATCATCACTTAATGTTATAAAATCCACTAAAAATTTCCTCCCACGCTAAAGTGCAAAATTATTATAGAATAATAATAATAATCTCCACCTGGGGACAACAATTTTTCTCTGGGATATAAATTATCAAGGAAGCAAAAGTAGAATTTTCATTACACTAATATCCATGGACTGACAAGAGTGTGCAGGATTCTTTGTGTCTTTTATCTACCTAAGGAAAACCATCACTGTCACGCTGTTATTACTGAAGACAGCGCAGTGAGCCACTGGATGTGTTCACAAAGAGACAAAACTGGACACCAGTGGCTGTTAGTTCTCAAGTTGGTCCATAAACCACTTGAGTGCTCATTAAACAAAATGCATCTTCAGAGCAGGCACGATAGCATGGACATGCACTCGGGAGACTGAGGGAAGACAGTAAGATACACAGTGGGCTGGATCTTTCAATCTCAATAAAACATAAAGATAATCCCAATAAATGTGCACACAAGCTGACCTCATCAGATAATGCCTCAGGAAGGTCCTTCCCAGGCGATTCTAGGTAGAGTCAGGCTGGCAATTAGAACTAACTACACTGTACTATACACACACACAATGTGCGTGCACATGGAGGGTAAGATCAGTGAGAAGTAAAGATGCTATGTTTCTGCACCACAACTGGAAGTACCAATATGACCCTATGAATATTCTCATCTTTAAAAGCTATTTGTAAGCTGGGCAGTGATGGTGCAAGCCTTTAATCCCAACTCGGGAGGAAGAGGCAGGTGGATCTCTGCGATACCAAAAACTACAGAGGTGAAAGGGAGGTGGGTATAATTGATTTCAAAACCCTATTTTCCACAAATACAAAACAAAAACCTTGAATTAAATCCTGAAAGAGAAACTGACCACATAGGCGGAAGCAGAAAGAAGTATTCTTCTGCCGTCCACTCAGCGAGAGGAGCAGGGATGAGGACACCGTTTTCCAGCAGGCTGATTGCAGTTAGTAACAATGTATTGCATGCCAGAAATGTGCTAAGAGGGTTTGAAATGAATGCACTACAAATGCTAACTAGTATGTTAAAATGATGGAAATGATATTTGGTATGATTTAATTAACATACAAGGCATGCTTAATCAGCACATCCTATGTATCCACAACATACGCAGTTTTAATTTGTCAATTTAAGATGGTAATTTTTGTATGTTTATTTGCTTGCTTCTTTTGAGACAGGGTTTCTGCGTAGCTCAGGCTGTCCTGGAACTCACTGTCCTGGAACCAGGCTGGCCTTGAACTCTGACAGATCCACCTGCCTCTCCCTCCTCAGTACTGTGATTAAAGGCGCGCACCACAACTGCCAAGCTAAAAGGGTAATTTTTAAAGTGATACCTTGAGTTGGAAAAAAGATATGATCAGAGTTGTCATTAGAAATACTTCCTCTAAAGTAGGAGGCCAGTGACTGGAAGAAGCAGAGGAAGCCGGGAAGGACACGGGCACTGTAACAAGCAGTGCTGGCATAGGACACACTGGCAACATGACACCAGGGCCAGGGTGGTGAGACAGGGGGACACAGCACCTCTTCTTCACTCTCAGTGTCCCTAGAACCCCATGGATCTGGGCTCGTAGCACATGGCTATGATCCTAGCACTCAGGAGGCTGAGGCTGAGACCACGAGATGAAGGCTCGTCTGAGTGGCATAGTACAACCCTGTCTCCAAACCTAAAAACAGATTGTTAAAATGCCTCAGTGGGTAAAGGCACTTGCCACTCAAGCTTGGTGGTCTGAGTTAGACCCCGAGAACTCACACAGAGATGGAAGGAAAAGACCTGACTCAAAAAAGTTGTCCTCCACGTGTGCATCATGACACACACAAGCACACACACAAATAATATTTTTTTAATTCTCTATTGGAAAACCTAAAGAACAGCACAGAAATCAGAACAATGACTGACCCGTGAACTAAAAAATCCACATAATCTCATGTACTAAGCTTGCCTGAAAACTATCCCCAAAGCTGTGTGTGGTGGGGCTCATGCCTGTAATCCCCAAAATTGGA
>LOJH01051482.1:0-12507 GCA_001685095.1 Ellobius talpinus
TCCTTCCTAGAATTCTCCTGTTCTCATTGCATCATTTCTACTTCCTGTCTGGTTATCCCGCCTATATTTCCTGCCTGGCCAATCAGCATTTATTTAAAACATGATTGGCAGAATACAGACAATTCTCCCACACCACCTGAGAAATTGACTTGAGGGAGGAAAGGGTTTTTTGGCTCATGGTTTCAAAGGTGTCCATCTGTGGTCTGCTAGCTCCATTGCTGTAGGCTTGAGGTGAAAGTAGAATATACTGGTGGGAGTGGGCGGCAGAAGAAAGCTGTTTGCCTCATGGTGGCCAGGAAACAGAGCAAGCCAGAGGAAAGCTTCCTCTAACTTTATCTAAGTCTATTCAGCTGTGAACTCATCAATGGCTCAACCCCATTGATGAAATCAGTACACATTAACTAGTTACTTCTCAATGGCATCACTAGCTGGAGACCAGGCTTCCTGACACGTGCCTATAGGGCTCACTTCATATTTGAATCATAGTTGGCAGTGTCGTCCTAGTGATGACAGTACATTGAAAGGAGGGAAACTGTAGCTCAGACTTAAGTCCTGTCCTAGTCAGGGTTACTAGTGCTGTGATGAAGCACCATGACCAAAAGCAAGTTGAGGAGGAAAGGGTTTATTTTGCTTACACTTCCATATTGTAGTTCATCACTGAAGGAAGTCAGGACAGGAATTCAAGCAGGGAAGGAACCTGAAGGCAGAAATGGATGCAAAGCCCATAGAGGAGTGCTGCTTAATGGCTTGCCCAGCCTCTTCTCTTATAGAACCCACGACCACCAGCCTAGGGATGCCGCTACTCACAATGGGCTGGCCCTTCCCCATCAATCACTATTTAAAAAATTGCCCTGCAGCCAGATCTTATGGAGGCATTTTCTCATTTGAGGTTCTTCTTTTCAGATGACTCTAGCTTGTGTTGAGTTACTATAAAACTAGCCAGCACATCCCCAGTGAACATGGTAGGACAGAGGGCGACGCTGATAGGGGACACACAGTGAGGGTGTAGTGTAGTGAGCATCACCAGCTGGGTAGGTGGGCGATCAAGGCAATTAACTGAAGGAAGCACCCCTAGGACGAGGAGGGCAAATCTCTAAACTGGGTCTGGACTTTTGGGGAGCTTAACAGACCAACTATGAGGAGATCAGGAAATAGGGGTCACATGGCTAGCCTAGAACTTGACCCTAGGTTAGGGTCCATAATGCATAAACCTGGAACTTAACTTTCTTATCCACAAAGGGACACTTGGCCCCACTGTGGGAGGTGTGTGGGATGTGTGGGTAGGTGTGTGGGGGTGGGAGGGGTTGGAACTGGGCAGTAGTGTCAGCAGGTAACGTATTTCCATTCCCTGATAGAGCCATAGAGCCCTACCTCAGATCTAATGTGAAGAACTGGGGCAAGGGGACTGGAGAGATGGCTCAGAGGTTAAGAGCACTGACTGCTCTTCTAGAGGTCCTGAGTTCAATTCCCAGCAACCACATGGTGGCTCACCCTCTTCTGGCCAGCAAGCATACATACAGACAGAACACTGTATACATAATAAATAAATAAAAAGAACTGGGGGTGGCTCCTAGCAAAGGTGGACTTGGTGTCTGAGTGCAGGGTATCCCTAGGCCTTCTTCCCTCTTCACCAGCTTGCTTTGTGTTTCAGTGCTTCATCAAAATCACTGCAGCCTACGGCTCCACAAAAGACATCTCGGTCTACAGTGTGCTGGGCCTCCCTGCATCCCAGATCTTCATCGTGGGCCGGCCCACTAAGAAGTACCAAACCCAGTGCCAGGTGTGTGGGGGCCCGGGAAAGGAATCGAGGGCAGCACCTAATCATTCAGTTACTTGCTCATCCCTTCATTTGCTCATGTAAATGCCTTGGGCCAGGCCCCCTGCTGGACGCAGGGGAGAATCCAAGTAGAGACGGGTGTAATGGCTTCTAGAGGAAGGGGACATGACAATGATTGTTTATAACAAAACAAGTGCCGTTCTGAATGAAAGAGTGATGGAAATGCGCTGCAAGCCTAGACTCCAGGGTAAAGCTGGCCTCCGGGAAAGGATGGGGAGTACGACAGACAGCCAGAAAGAACCTGGGGTTGAGTCAGAGTGCAGGGTGCAGACTGAGGTGCTCAGTGGCCTGCGGGAACCCTAGAACTGTAATGAGCCTCTCTGCTACTGGTTTTGGGGTCCTGGAGAAGCTGCAGACTCCCTTGGAGGATGCCCAAGGAAAGTGGCGATGTTGGGGGACACGGTCAGATACTAGCCTGATGCTTGTCCCCTCCACAGTTCCTGAGTGAAGGCTATGCCGCACACCTGGCGGCACTGGAGGCCAGCCACCGGTCGCGCCCCAAGAAGAATAACTCGCGGATGATCCTGCGCAAGGGCAGCTTCGGGTTGCACGCGCAGCCGGAGTTTCTGCGCAAGCGCAACCACCTGCGCAGGACCATGTCAGTGCAGCAGCCGGACCCACCCGCCCCCAACCCCAAGCCCGAGCGGGCACAGAGCCAGCCCGAGTCCGACAAGGACCACGAGCGGCCGCTGCCTGCCCTCAGCTGGGCGCGTGGGCCCCCCAAGTTCGAGTCGGTGCCCTGAAGGGTGGGCGGTGTTCAGAACAGTGTGGGCAGTTAGGTGGCCTGCAGGGAAGGGAAGGGTTGCCTTCTCCCTGATACAGGCGTTTTCCTGCTTTTCCCCTCCCGTGTCTGTCCAGCAGTGTCCCTTCCAGAGCAGGGAGGGACCTTGCCCTGACACTGGGGAGCTCTCTGGGCTGCAATGGGGTGAAATCGGGGTGTCTCAGTGCAGCCACCGCCGCTTCCCTGTGCCTGTGCCCACAAGCCGGAGTCGGGGTGATGTGAGTGTGATCCTTGGGCCAAGCCTGACTGTGCCCAGTGTTTGGGTAAAGTTGATCATCTTTTTGAGTCCCGAGGTTTCTGTAGCTGCGCTAGGCAGGCTCAAACTAGAGAAGCCCCCAGCGCTGGGTAGACGGCCAGACAGGTGTTTACCTCTGGCCGCTTGCAGGTGCGACAACTTGACTGTAGGTAGAAGAGTGAGTGGCATTTGTGCCTGCCCTCCTTGTGACATCTGGGGCACCACTTTGGGACTGGCTGTCTTATGACACAGCGAGATCACTTTATGGGAGAGGACATTCTCTGGGTCCAATCTGTGTATGTGGAGTCCATCCACAACCCCTGGGGACTGGGTCTGGTGCTGACTGTCTGTCTTGCAGCTGTCCTTTGCTCCCCTTCTTGTTCTCCTGTGACCCTTGAAGACAGATGTTCCTCTTCCTTGAGTCTTGCCTTGTGCACTTCCCTGAGAGGCTGCAACCATGGGCTCTGCCCTGAATTGGTCTGGCTACAGTCTGTAGCTTATCCTCTTTGGGCCCTGCCTTTTTCTTTAACTAGAAGGGGCCTCCTGGCTGAGATGGGTCCTGGGTTTGATTCCGAGGCTGTCCAACATTTGTGCTCCCTGGGGCTTCACAGAATGCCCAGTGGGCCTCCCCCTCATTCCAGCCCTCCCCACCCTGGGATAGAGATTCTGGGTGGGACTGAAAGGGAGCCCAGCACTTCAGAGGAAGGAAGCCACAACTTCGTGGAGAAATAAGCTTGTTTGTGTACACCGAGGGAAACAGAAAGTGCTTCCTTTAATCAACAAAGGGGACAACATGGTGGCCCCTTCCATAGCTCTGCTCGGACTGGCCTTTTCTCTTTAGGTTTTCTGGAATGCACAGAACTGAGATCTTGGGTTCTGGAGGTTCATGGAATATTGACTCAAGCTGTTGTCTTCTCTTCCCCTCCCTGGCAACTCAGCTTACTTTGAGCCTAGAATCTCCTCTAGGGTAGTTGGACCCCTTACGGTGGTGGCAGGGGGTGTTTCTTTGCTGCCAAGTCCCTGGCCTTGGAAAGTCTCCCCCTTGCTCCCTGGCCCAGGCTGACACCTGTTGTATGGCTGCCTGGGTGTCTTTGAACCCCCTGGGCCGCCACAGAGGCCAGAGCCAAATATCTGCATCCACAGCAGGCTCTTGTCAGCTCGGTGTCGCTTCTGTTCAATGTCTACCTCTTGCAGCTCCCATGCAGCCTGTGGTGGCTGCTGATGGGGGTGACTGGCACTAGGTTGTGAGTTGCTCAGCAAACTGGGTGCCTCACTTGGGCTGGAGGGGGTGTGGGTTCCCAGTACCTACCCGGCTTTTCCCATTCAAATATCTTCTCTAGCCTGCCAGCTCCTGTTCCCTCTGCCCATCCCATCCTATCTGCCAGCTCCTGTTCCCTCTGCCCACCACATCCTATCTGCCAGCTCCTGTTCCCTCTGCCCATCCCATCCTATCTGCCAGCTCCTGTTCCCTCTGCCCACCCCTCCTATCTGCCATCTCTTTCAGCGGCATCAGCACTGCACTTGGCAAACCATGCCCATCACTGCCAGGGGGCTGCAGAGAGGGCAAGGAGGTATGGGACCAGCTTCAGCTTCCTCTTTCTATCCTGCCTCTTAGAAGTTCCATACCTGCCCCCCCATTTCTCTTAGAAGTTATACCTGCCCCCCCATTTCTCTTAGAAGTTTATACCTGCCCCCGCTGCCCCACACAACCATTCCTGCCTGTCTTTTGGCACCAACTCATGTGGTATAACCACCCTAATTGCAGTCCTTTCCCATAAATGCTGTGATTTGAGCTTGGATAGACCCGACTGATTCACCTCCTCCCAGCAGGAGCCACCGAGTATAACTTTCAAATGATAAACACTTCTCCCTTTTCTGAGAACCCCAGGCTGAGTGTATGTGTGAGTGGGGGAGCCCCAGGGAGACTGAAGCCAGTGACCGGGCTCTGTGGGTCAGAGCCAGCCAGAGGCCCCACCCATCTTTTGCTAGAGCCTCACATTGGGGCTAGGGTGATCCCTTTTGTGGGATGGCACTTGTGTACAGGTGTTGTGAATACCACCCCAGAGCCGTGGTGCATGTGTGACGTACGTGCTCACTGCTCTGTTTAGAGAACAGCTCAGTCTTGGCTTCCTGGCAACTGTACTCTGTGTGCGTTTTCTGCTAGTGCTATGTTCAGTTAGGTCAGAGATCAGAGGAACTGATACCTAGTGTTCTCCAGAGGAGAGTGCCGCTGCCTCCTCCTCCATTAGTTCTGTGACTCCCCATCCAGCTGTTTTCTAGAGACCTCTAGCTCCTGGTGCGCCTGCTCTCCAGCTGCTGAAACATGTTCCTGCTTGACCAAAGTTCCCGTATCTGAGTGGCATGTTTGTTTTTCCCATGTGGTGGCTGTCCTGACCTGGCTGAGGGATGCCTAACACCTTCCTTTATCCTTTGTCCTGTTGTGGGTTGCTGGAGTCTGCTCTTTCAGCCTCATGCCCCTCACCCCTAAAGACTGATCCCTCCCTGAAGCATCACAAGATATTTTTTAAAGAAAATAAATTATTTTCATGCATTCAGACGAACAGCCTTCCCGCCTGGGTGCTGGGCTACATCAAATGTATCTGAACCCCAGTATTCCTGAGATTGGGGTAGTTCTCTGAAGAAGGGAAAGCTGTATCTAATGGTTTTTAAACTGTACTTCGGGCACTCCGCAGCCCAGAGCTGTGCCCCGGAAGTATCCTGCAGACAAAACATGGCACCTCTCTTTAATAGGGAAATGGACCCTACCAGACCCATGCGCCCAGGTCTGGAGGAGGTGCCACTTTTGCAGGCATACTCTCCACTCAGCTCAGGTGAAGCCCCATCTGGGAGGGGCACCCTGACTGTAGGAGCCTTGCAGTTGACCCCGCCTTAAACAACCACTTTCCAGCGGAATCCCCGGGGTTCCATTCCAAGTGCTCTGAAAATTTAAAAAAAAAATCCCTTTTCTTTCCCTTCTGGGCTAGGGAGGAATTTCTTATACACCCAAGTTAAATGTTTAGTACAAGTAGCAAAGCCCTGATCTTGCTGGTAAACTAACAGGGAGGTTGGGGGGAAAAATCAGAATTTGACTCCAGCCTGTGGTGGTGCAGAAGAGGTAGGGGACACCACGGAGCGGTAGGCACGGTGGCAGCGTGGGACATGCCCCCTCAGACCCACTGTCCTTTTCTCTTTGTTTACTCAGTGGTGGCAGCCAGTCTGACCTTGTCTGTGGTCTGCCTGTCCCTGTGTGTGTAACTTCCAGTACTCGCTGTGATGGCTGGTTCTGTGATAGAAAAGGCTTATTACAGTCCTCATGGCTGCCTTGTGCAAAATCCGTTAGAAGAGAAAATGTAAAATATCCAATTTCTAACAAGACAAAAACAGCATTATGGAATTAAAAAGATTTTTACAATTGGTCTTGATTTTGATGTGAGCTGTTTTTAACTGAAATGTTGTCACTTAAATAAAAACCTTACTTGCCTTTAAGATGTGCTTTGATGAGAAAGCTTTTATCTATTTTTATGTGCATTGTGTTTTGTGATGAGTGTCGGGTCCCCCTGGAACTGGAGTTACACACAGTTGTGAGCTGCCATGTTCTTGCTGGGAATTGAACCTGGGTCCTCTGGAAGAGCAGCCACTGCTCTTAATCACTGAGCCATTTTCCTGCCTGCACTCTGGTTCTCTCGGCGAGAACAGGAGCAGAGGGGATGGGAGGCGCGGAGCTGAGCTCCAGACCTACGGCTGTGCACTCAGAGTGGTGTCAGAGCGTGTATGTAACACAAATGCCAAGTGTCAATGTTTTTATTATGAAAAAGCAATGTGATCTGGGAAACTGTCACACTGGTATCTTTCTATTAAAAAGACAGCAGATTTCTTAAATAATTTACAAAGAGCAGAAACTGGTCTCGACCAGTGTTTCCCTCCCAGCATGCCCACAGCGCTCCACACTGAGCTGGTAGGTGGCCCCAAGAGCTCAGGCTTGCACAGTTTACCAATATCTCCTTTCTTCCCGTGGAGCCCTGTGGGAGCAGGGATAAAAATGGGTCCCCAAGAATCTCTGCACTGGGAATAAAGGGGACGGTTTCAGGGGATGACTCCTGCAGTGGTCCTAGTTACAAGGCTCAGAACAGCCTAGCATCTTCAGGTACATTCCTAATAAGGATGGGCCACTGTGAGGCTGGAGAGCAGGTTGCCAATGAGTCCCCAGGAGAGCATGGGCAGTTCTCACCACCTCTTCAAGGACTTCCTGTATCACTCAGGCTGTGGCCAGTGGCTACCAATGGGCCTAGATATGGTTGAAATAGAAGGATTCTGGATCCCATGTTAGTCAAGTCCTTGTTAGCAGTGGTCTGGGGTTGCTGATGAGCCCAATTACACCTCCTCCTGGAAGTTCATGGGGTGGATGGCTTGATGGCTGGACAGGGTCTGTTTCCTATAAGACAGAGCTTCCATTGTGCTTCTCCCTACTCTCAAGGCAGGGGATGTAGGAAGCTATAGCCCTCCTCTCTAGATCCAAAAGGTTGGAAGACAGCTTTCAGTCCTTTGAAATCACAGGGTTCTGATGTGATCAGTAAGGGTAGCAGTTTTGACTGAGGGAAGAAGACCCAGATACTTCCTACTCTGCTCTTTACCCACCCACCCTGTGGTTTTCTCAATCTATCCACTTCTTTAGCACTCCTGCAAGCACGCATGCACATTTGTATGTAGCGAAGGAGGAGGTGCGAGAGGAGGAGACTGAGAAAGAGGGAGTGGATATTACCTGTAGGATGCTTGTTGTCCTCATTCACAAATAAGGGAGACAGTCATGTCACCACTAGGAACAGAGAAAGGGGTGGGACTGATGAACTGGATGCTTCGTGTTCCGAAGGCATCCCAGCCCAGACTAGACAAGACCAGAACCTGGAAACATGGTGGGAACATGGCCACAGGGGACATATGGCCTAAGAACCCTTTGTGGCCATTATACAAATGGGAAAAGTTTCCAAATTAGGGCAGATCCAGAACAAGGCAATGTCTCCAAGGTTGGAATCCGGAGCAGATAGACCAGGGACTCCACAGCAACCATGTTGCTTTTGCCAAGTACATGGGTAGACAGGGTATAGAGGAGCCATAAAAGGTACTGGAGGAAGGGAAGGCCTCTCAAGAAGCAGGTTCCCAGCCACATATGAAATTCAAGGTGATGGGCAAAGGTGAGTTCAAGGCCTAAAGGGTTCATAGTGCATCTTTCACCATCATCCCATAGAGGGACCGGGACTGGTCTTGGTCATGTGGGAGATTGGTGTTGGAACCAGCACTGTTCCTAGAAATACAGTATGGTTCAAGGGGCCCATGGCCGTTTCACCCTGACCCCAGGATGCAGCTCACCTCTCTTCAGCCTTGATGGCTTTGTCCAGCTTTTGGGACAGCTTCTGAAGATGCTGGATTCCAGCTCCCACAGGCTCTAGGTCACTGTCAGACTCACTGAACACAAGGAGATGCCACAGCAGGGGTTAGCGAGAGCCCTGAGCAGGGCCCAGACAACCCTGGCTGACCGGGAAAGCCTCACTAGAGCCTCTCTGTGATGTGCGACATGCAAGCCTGTGAGACTGGGCCATGGGGAATGATTTTGAAGTCAGATGAGGGCTGCTGTTGCCCTCAAACCTGTGCCCCAGGCTTCTAGATGTCCCCCATCTAGAATGGAGTAGGACTTATCTCCTAACCGTTTTACAGGTAGGGCGAGAGGACTGGAGAGATCCCCCCCCTTCAGATCCTCACTAGCTCTGCAGCAGACCTGGGCCAGAAAAAGGATGTGGCAGATCAGGGAGGGTGTCCTCGGCCCAGGTAGTATTGAGGCCAAGGACACCCTTATGGGACAGGAAGGGAAATCATGTTGGGCTCAGAGACTACTTGCCTGGGAGAGCAGAGAGGTTCTGTGGAGGAGCAGGGGCTCCGGAGGGCAGCCTCCCTCCTTAGCCGCTGGCGTCGATGGCCATGTAAACCCATCTGGCCAGAGAGGCGAGGATTTCCCCCAACTCTGGCATCCCGGTTGGCCCTGCATAGCCGAGTGTTCTTCTGGCTCAGACTGGGTGGTGGGGACCCACGGTCCTTCTGGGCTTCTCGCTTTCTCCTCACTTTCACCTGTGTTCCCATCAGCCACTTGGTGCCGCTTTGGCAGGACTCCTGGATTCTCTATGATGGGTTCACGTGGGAAGGTGAGCACAGATAGGCCTAAGGTGGGCTGCCAGCCTTCAGCTATCCCACAGACACAGTCTGCTGTTAGTCTCAAGAGTGACAGTATGATCCCCTGTGAGATGGTATTCTCCTGCAAGATCTTCCTAGAGACTCAGCGCAGGGACATGGCAGGCAGCAGCAAGATCACACCACAACTAAGCCCCCAAAGCAGAGACTAACCTAGAAAGTGAGGGAGGTTCAGTTTCCTGAATACTGACTCACTTGCCATCCTCTCTGGTCTTATTCCTTCTCCTCCCTCCTCCATCTTAGTCCACACAGACCCTTCAATGATATATCAGATAGCTCTGATCACAACACTTAATTGCTCTAACCCCTTCTATGGCTCTCTACACTCTACAGTGCTAAGTCCCAACCCTTGGATCTTTTACACATGGCTGCATCAAACAGTTCTGCTTAGATTGCCTTTGTCTTGGCAAACCAGAGACCAAAAGTTGGAGCAAGGCCCGAGGTAAGTTTGATGAGTTGGGTGACCTTAGACAAGATGTCACATTTCATTGTTCTGAGCTATAGCTGTTGAAAGCAATCTTAGGGCTCTTCCAAGACAGAGCTAGACTTTGGCCAGGAGGCCTCTCTGGAGAGTTGCCAGGAGCCTCTGTTCTCTCCCAACACCATCAAAATGCCCAGAAAGATGCCCGCCCCTTCTCTCCCTGGAGATCTGTTCATTTTTATAGCTTCTGTTCTTTCCAGGGGCCACCTGCCCTCATCTCCAGCTCTAGGTTTAGAGACCTGGGGTCAGTGAGATAGCTCAGCAGGTAGAGGTTCTTGCTACCATTTGATCTCCAGAATCCACACGGTGGAAGGGAGAGAGCCTACTCCTGCACATTGTTCTCTGACCTCCAGATGAATGCTACCACATGGATGTTCCTCCCATAAATAGATATAAACATTTAAATAAATACTTTAAAAAGACACCTGCCTGGAAGGCTCCTGGGCACACTGCTGCCGAACACCACCCCTCAAACCTGCCTTCTGAACTGCTCGAGAAGTCACATCCTTCTGCAAGCCTAGCTTCTCTGCCTTTTCCTACCAAGTAGCTGATAGCCAAGGCATAATAAGTAGTCTGACTGGGAGATTTAGATGGGACTAAGCACACAGCATCTCCCCCTTTACTGTGACTTAGTCCTCACACTAAGGCCGCTTCAGCATCCAGGCTGGACTCACACCATCCTGCTGGTCCTGTGCCTCCATATACCTCCTCTTTCCTGAGTTATCTTGGAAGAGTGATCTAGGGAGGCTTTATCCACTAAGCTTGAGATTGATATCTCTTTATAGTTAGCCATTTCTTGCAATTTCCTATCATAGGGCACAGCAGGTTACCTTACATGGAGAGCATCAATTTCTTCCATGACCTTTCTCACCCACTGATTTGTTGGGAAACTTATGTGCCAGGACAACGGGGAGGGGGAGGGGGGTTTCCAGGGGAAATTTCCAAGGACCTAATCAAACTCTAAGACCCCACCAACTCTATTCTTGGAGCCTTCCTGAAGATAGGAATTTTTAATATCCAGGACACTTCTGTAAACAGATGGCTAGTGGTGTCACTGTTACCTGGGACATAGCACCCAAGGCGCATTTGGCTGAGCGAGCTGCACCCTGAAGACCCTGCTGCTCTGGCTCTGGGGTTTCCAGGCGTTTCCAGGAAGGGCCAGTCCCCAGGTTGAGGCTGACGGCTCTCAGTGGCAGCCTCCTTTGAAACTGTCTGCACAGGGAGCCCAGATGGCCCTCAGAAGACCGGGTCACCCCCTTCTCTAGATGTTCCTCCTTTAGGAGCGATCGTCTGCGCATGGAGGCCGTCATGCCCTGCCACTGAGACGCCATGTGCTTGGTCCAGTCTCCTCTGCCCGCTAGATCCTGGGGAGGTCAAAAGGTCATCAAAGTACTCTCTGGTCATATTCCCAGGCATCAGAGACCCTGGGAACTGGGAAAGAGATGAAATGGAACCTCTTGGGGTAAACTTCTTGCGCAATTTGTGGATGCCAGAAAGATGACCATGGCGTCACGGTCAGCAGCTCCCTCGACTGCAAGGGGGCAATTTGTCTTTACATTCCAGCCTCATTCACGGAGGCTCAACGGAGAGCCACAGAGGTCACCGAGCCTCGGCGCTTATGCAGGGCACCATCAGCAAGCGACTCTTTCATAAATTCGCGCTCCTCTGCGGAGCAGACCCTGGCCACCCCTCCAAAGCCTCGGATCCGATGGGGGGTGCTTTAAATCTCCAGATACCCCCTTTGCGTTGCAGGTCCTACCCAAAGCCCCTGGCCCGCTCCCTTCTAGGAGCTGGCCGTGAGAACCCCTCCCTCCCCAAGCCCTCGTGAGACCCCCTCCCCAAGCGCTCGATGTCCCCGCACTCACCTCCTTGCCTGATACCCGGGACCCGAAGACCAACACCCTCTCCTCGCCCACTGCAGTCGATTTGAAACTCCGCGCGGCCCCACCCCCGACCGGGTACTCGCAGCTCATTGGCCCTATCAGCCTTCCGCCACCCCCGCCCCCGGATTCCGATTGGTTTGTTTCTCTCGCGACCATAAATCGTGCTTTGGGATTGGCCGGGCCACGCCCATACATCGCTCGGGACCCCCGCCTGGGTCGCTGCAAAGGGTCCAGCAGGCCCGGCGGTCTCGGTCTGACTGCTGTCACCTCCTGGTTGCAGGGTTTGGCGTGGCCTCGCCCCGTCCATTGCACGCCCAGACCCTCCCCAGAGCCTGCGGTCAGGCTTCTCTGCGGGATGCTGCGGGGTCGCGGGACACGGCCACCCAGGGCACCCCTTCCAGCCCTTTACCCCACCTAACTTCTCTCTCGCATCCAGTAGTTTTGTCAGAGCGTTAGGCTGGACAGAACTGCTGAGCGCTGCGTTCCTTGGGAAGTTTTGTTTCAAATTCCCCGCCGGATCCTCTTCCTTCCTGAGAGACCGCCCTGCCCCTGTCAGTTCCTCAAACTCACCACCCGGCTGGCGCCCAAGAAAGCACATCTCAGAGGAGGGGACAGACTCTAGTTTACCCTCTCCATCCGTTAGGTCAGTTCCTCTGCCTGGTCTTGCCCCAGCCCTCTTTCCCTTAGTCTTCCAGCAAGCTAACCAGCACCACCACCACCATCACCCAAAACAGCATGGTTTGCTTTCTCCTATGTACCTGCTTTTATTTTTGCGGTCTTGACTTTTTTAAGATTTTATTTTTGTTTTTAATTATGCATCTCTGTGTGGATTTGTGTTTGTGAATGCTTGCAGGGTTGGGGTGGGGGTGTGAGGCAAATGAAGAAGTCAGATCCTCTGGAGCTGGAGTTGGAGATGGTTGTGAGGCACCGCAAGTGGGTGCTTACAACCAAACTCAGGTCTTTCTGCCAAGAACAGTAGCGCTTTTAAGGACTGAGCCATCCCTCTTGCCCGCATTCATTCATTCATTCATTCTCTCTCTCTCCTTCCTCCCT
>LOJH01051483.1:0-12507 GCA_001685095.1 Ellobius talpinus
AGAGCTAATGGGCCAAGCAGTGATCTAATTAATACAATTTCTGTGTGGTTATTTCGGGGCTAAACTAGCCGGGCAGCTGGGACGAAGAAGCAGGCCCTCCTCCTCCTGGAGGTGGCCTGTGGGTATGTGTGTGTGGAGAGTCCTGGGCCAACACCATTTACACTAAGGCTTACCGGGTTTGTGACAGGCAGCTAGTCCAACATGCACTGATCTCACGTTCATGTGACTTGTTTGAGGTGTTACTATCTCTTTGAGGATCTGAAATCTGGAGAGGCAGTTTGCTCAAGGTACCCAGTGTGATAATGGCAGGGCTGGCTGACTGGCACCAAAGCTGATCTGTAAATTACCCCTTATGGGCAGGAGAGGTAGCACAGCAGTTACGATGCTTGATACTCATACAGAGGACCAGAGTTCTGCTCCCAACACCCACATCAGGTAGTTCATAACTGCTGGTAACTCCAGCTCCAGATTACCTAACACCCTCTTCTGGCCTCCATGGGTACCAGCACACATATACATATGGTAAAAAAAAAATCTTAAAGAAAAATTACCATCTCCATCCCTCAGGCCACCTCCAGTGTCAGCCTGTAGGGACAATGTCTTTGGTTCTTCCATCTGAGTTCTGATGGAGGCCACAGCCTCCCTTCCCAGGCTTTCTTGGGGGTGGAGTGTGGTCATATGGCTTAGACTCAGCCAATCAGACACACCTGACCAGTCTGAAGCCAGCGCCAGTGGTTCAAAGCAGCCAGGCCATGGGGTTGGGAAAGGAGCATCTCGGTAGGGGCAGGTGGCAGGGACAGTCATGCCCAGTGTTGACACATCCTGTTAACAAGAACTGAAGGAAGGGCTGCTCCCATCCATGACTTAAGAGATGGGCTGCAGACATTGTTGCCATCCTCCCATGAACAGGGAGCCTGGGCAGCTGGGTGCCTGCTCTGTGCACCCAGCAAGAACTGTCTATCAAAGCCAAGTGTCTCCTGACAAAGACCAGATGGGTGAGGGCCTGCATTTGATACATGGGACAGTGAGGAGGTTTATAGGGGCAATGTTTCCTAGAGGGAATACAGAAAGCAGTGGGCTCTGTTCCTCAGGCGCGCTCAGGTGGGCCAGGGTCATGGATGATAAAAGGAGCCAGGCTAGGGTGGAGCCCACAGTCATTCAGAGACCCTAGCCCAGCCCATCTGCTGGGTCAGCCACACCCAGAGCCACGTAGCAAGTCCCTTGATGATCTAGGCTAGCATGCGATGATCTGGACTCCCAGCTGCTGGCTTACCGTCCATACGGTCCAAACGTCACTACTATACTCCCGGCTCCCTGGGCCTGGCCCTGGGAAGCTGCCACAACTGGAGTTATGGGGAAACCCAGTCAGCCTGCTAAGGGCTTCTCATTAAAGCTACTGCCTAGCTGGGTGATGAGTCCTTCAAGGCCACTGTGGTTCAGTTTCCCCACCTGGACAAAACCAGCTGCCGAAGTTGCCGTGAGGACTCTGGTCAAGTGTGAAGCTTCCAGTCCTGGGCCGACTCCGATGACTGTAGCTGTGACTGTCACTATTACACACTGTCCTTAACAACATTAAACCCTGAGGGAGGTGTGGCCGCATGTACCTCACAGGTGAAGAGGGAGTCTCAGGGCATGGTGCTCGCCCACCTAAGGCCACTCCAAGCTCTTCTTTGAACCCATAGCGGTCTCATTCCTACTCCATGCTATTTCTCTCCCTGTCTGCTGAGAGAAGGGGACAAAAGTCTTCTAAAACGCACCGGGGTTCCCTTGGCCACTCTTGCAAGCCATCTCTTTTCTTTTTGTTGTATGAGACAGGTTCTCTCTATGTAGACCCAGTTGGCCTAGGACTTTTGATCCTCCTGCCTCAGTCTCCTGAATGCTGGTGTTGCAAGCCTATGACACTGTTCCTGGCTTGCTGACCTTTTTCTGAAATGAGCCAAGGAGCTCTTCCTGGCTTTTAGACTCCACATGGTGTGTGGTGCCCACCTGGTTTCCTCTACACGCCTGAAGTGTAAATGCATTCACGTGCTGCAACTGTCCCGGCCCCAACAGTCCTTCTGGAACAGACACCCCACAATTAGCCAAGCCAGCCCTTCAGGGGCCACAAGAAGTCACTCATGTTCAACCCACACTGAGCTGGGACTGAAGACCAAGATCAGGCAGCAAAGAAACGATGCCCAGGGATAGCCAAAGGGGGACCTGGATTTAAGTCCCAGCTCTGACAGGGTGGCCTTGGCCTTTCATGGAGCTGGTCAGACGGATCATACCATTAGGCTTCTGAGCAGCCAATGACTTTGACCTGGGAAGCACTATGCCTCTTGGCTGGGTGGGAGCCTCTGAACAGCAAGCCCACCAGCTTTCTGACAAAGCTGGGTTCTGAAGCTCCCTTCCCCCAGGGTCCTCCCAGTTTCCTTTTTCTAAAAGTCCTTGACTGGGCTACATCGCTGAGGCCCTTGGGTCCTTTTGGAGTTACTAAGATGTAAACAGGGGCCCACAGCTGTCCACACTGCCAGAGTAGGCACAGCCCTGCTCACCTGCCCTGGCAGGGAAAGCCACAGAGCTCAACCCTGGAGGCGGCAGTGTTCCCTGACCCAGGTCCTCTCCAGGTTCCCTCTTGGCACTGGGGATCCTGATGGACACTCTGACTCACTGGGCAGCCCTGCAGAGTAACCTAGAGACCTGGTGGCTCAGTGGCGCCACAAAGATCTCTCTCCTGACCCCAGGGAGACACCTCCAAGAAGAACCTGTGACTCCATCTACTGAGAACTGCTGGTACTGCTGATGTAAAAGCCGGGGTCACAGGGGGCGAGGCAGAGGTGCAAGGTCACAGAGGCAGAGGTCACAGGGGGCAAGGCAGAGGTGCTACAGCCAGGATTAGGACTCGGGACTGACACCAAAGCCCAGGGGCTTCCCATTTGCTAGGAAGCCTTACTACGGGCATGACCTTCATGACCTTTGACATCATCGCTCCCCAGGGTACATCCAACACGACTGGACTGTCCTGGGCCTGGATGCCTCTTGTGACAGAAGCGTCTCTTCTACACAGCTCTTAACCACTGCAGGATCCCTGATTTTTCCTTAGAAGTCAAGCCCCTCCCAGGATGAAGTCATTTAAACTAGAGCCCCCAAGGCATGCCCAGTTCATAGTGCAGAAACAGCCCAGAGAGGTGAAGGTCTTGGTCTAAGGACACACCCAGAATTGAGATCTGACTCCAGACTGTGACCCCAGAAACTTTGTCTTCCACTCCTGCAGCCCTGGCCTTCAGGGCCCACACTCAGCTGAGCAAAAGTGTGGATGGAACGAGAACCTGGGGTCTCAGTGCGGCCATGTAACAGGATGGCTGCTGAAGCACATACGCCCTCCCGACCCCTACTCACAGATCAGGGCTCCTAGGCCTAGAATAAACCTCAGCCCCTTGTCATCACCCCCAACACTCCAGGCCTGTCTACCATACCATGTTCACCCTAGATTCCAGGCAGGCATGGCCGTGCCCTAGGCCCCTGGGGCTGGGATGTGACTAAGGGGTTTTCTCACGAGGAATCATGAGCCCGATGGGCCCCAGTGCCACCACTTCAGGTACTTGGGGGGCTTATACCAACGTCTGAAGTTCAGCTTTCACTCCGCTCCCTGACTTCCCCAAGGCCTCTGTACTAATGGAACCAGCAGAGTCTCTTACAGCTAGTGTGGGCACAAGGGGACTGTGCACTGGTTGCTGGACACATCCTTGGAAAGGCCTCAGGATGAGCGCCCCTGACACAGAACTGGCAATGAAGGGCCTGTTGGCTTGGACACGTCCACGGGTGAGGTCCCATTTGAGAAAGTGCCTTTGAGAGCAGGGGCAGAATAGCTGGCATCAAGCGAGATTCACTGGGAGAATGACCAGCCTGGGGACAATTGCTTCTGTAGCCAGAAGAGGACGCAGCATTGCCAGGCTGCCAGTGATTACAGGCAACAGAACTGTGACCATTTCCACGGACAAGCAGATTACTGCCACAAGAAGGGCTGGGGCTGAGAGGCTCAGTGGTTGGGGCTCAGCCCTCAGGGTCTACCCAACAAAAGCTGCCTTCTAATTACACTGACTGGTGCCCAGAACCTGTCATCCTAGCTCCCAGCTGGCTCTCGTGGTCTTGCATCTCATCTCTCTCCAGCCAGAAGCCTGGTTCCCAGCGTGAGGTCAGTTAACCTTTGGCTGTGGCTGCCACACCTGCCCGCCAGGCTCTAGGCCAAGCCCTGGCTCCTGAAACCACTGGGAACTGGGATGATCTACATCTGTGCCTAGACAGACAAGGAGCTGGGCTCAGACAGGCGGCACAGAGCTGAATCTCACTGACAAGCTGTGCCACCTTTGGCAAGTGAGCTGGGTTCTCTGAGCCTCAGGCTCCTCCTTGAACCAGGAGCAAAGAAAACCTAAGGATTAGAGATCATCTCAGGTGCAGGGCTTAGAATACTGCAAGGTCCCCAGATTCCTAAAGCCATCAACGGTGTCCGGACTTCCAGAGACTGATGAGGACAGCCAGAGTGGTTGGAGCGACAAGGGCACAGGAACAGGAGGTAGAGGGATGAAGCCCAGAGAGCAACAAGCACAGACCTCACTCACCCCCAGCCCACAAGGTGGTGGTCCCTTTCCCACAGATGTTTCCTTGATTCCCCCCATGTCCTGGGACCTCATCTCTGTCCTCTGGTTCTGTCCCAGGAAGCTCCTGAAGGGGACAGCTGCACCCTCCTGCAGCAGGATGTCACGGTTCCCACAGCAGCCTGGGTTCATAGGAGGCTGGAAGCAGCGATCTGTATTGGGCCTGGGAACCCAGTGTAATAGACGAGGTGAGCTGGGGACACTGTACTTTTAGTGGCAGTTTATTTACAAGAGAACACTGTCTCATTTCTGTACCCCACCTCTTCTTGTGTCTCTCCTTTGGTTCACAGTGACAATCTTAAGTGCTGCTCCAGGTCCCCCATGGTAAGGGGTGGGTACTCAGACAGGAGTCCCTCTCCCCCTCTGCCCACTATCCCCAGTCCTAGACAGACAGGGCCAAAACAAAGGGACACAGACTGCTGGTAGTGGGGTCTTCTGCTGGGCTGGACCAAGGAGTCTGGGGGGTAGTGCCAACAGAATGAGCGGCGGAAATGGCCCTGTGTCTACACATGCCCGCTTCCTAGTCTGGCCTCTCTGGGCTTGTTGCCGAGGCCATCGGATGAGTGGCAGCCAAACCTTGGTCAGGGAAGGAAGGGGTCCCACCTGAGACAGCAAACACAGAGCAGCAGAGGCAGGACTAAAGCCAAGCAGACATCAGCTAGGCAACTGAGCTCTGCTGGCTGGGAGTGTGCACATGTGCACGTGAGTGGGACTTCTGCCGGATACTGAGATACAATGGCTGACGTGTTCCCTAAGGGTTCCCACTTTGGTCGGCCATGACTCCTTCCAGCCTCCTGTGGTAACACTGCCTGTCAAAACATCACAATGAAGGTGAAGGTATCCTCACACAAACAGGACAGGAACCTTGCCGGGGGCCCCTCCTGAGACTCAGGAGCCTGTGGCAGAGACTGTTGCCCTTGGGAAACATCCTCCTTAGCCTCAAGGGCTCAGGCTGGCCGGAGGCTGCCCCCATACTGTCCCAGACCCACCTCTGCCCTCACCGTGGAACTTCTGCTCCATGTTATGGGAACTCATTTCTGTCTGACCAGGGGGTCAGATGCCAAACAGAACTGTCTGGCCCAGTTCTTCCATGCCCCGCTGTGTGCCCAATCTGGTGGTTCCTATGGGCATGGACAGAGTCTGGGCCACATTTGTCTGTCTCGTCACGGCTTTGCCTCTATTAAATGAAAAGAGATCAACCTGTCCAGTGCAGAAATCGAAGTGGCCAGAAGACAGAGACTGGGTCTTGGCTCTGCCCTCTCTGTGGGAGCACCCACAGCAGGGGCTTGGGAACTCACCTTGGCCCTCTCAGCTGTCCCTTAGCACTACTGGGATGGCTCAAATTGAAAAAGATTTAGTGTCCTGGGACACCACAGCCAACTCGGCAAATAAATGACCCTGAAATCAGGCGTGGGGCAGGGCTATCTGATTGAAAAAAGGGGTACAGTCCAGCAGTAATAGTAGTGGGGGTACCCCAATCTATGTACCTGGTAAGGGGGCTGTCTCCCTCTAGGGAACCTGACGTACTGAAGATGCCTGCCTGGTACAGCACGTGGGGCAGAGTCCACACCAACCAAATCCTGGAATGAACATACGGATGTGGAGTAATGACTCCCCTCAGCTCTCATGTCCCCAGCAGGCAAACGTCCTCTGAGACACCACTGCCCAACTCAAAGCTGGTGCCAAATGAAGGCAGAGCCTAGTGGGATGGGGGTCACACAGCCCTCTCCCAATCTCAAACAGGGTAGTATACTTGGAGAGCTAGAGGCCAGAAGGGCTGTGGGGGTGATGGTAACAGGGGCTTGAGCAGTGTGAGAAGGGCCGATGGCCTTCCTGCTGAATGACTTCGGGGACTTAAGGCTTCAGACCTTGCTCGGCCTAACAACTGGCCTCAATCCCCTAGGACCTGCAGCGGAGCGCCATGGCCCCAGGAAGGAGGGCCGGCTCATCTGGTGTCCTTCATTGTTCCTGCTATGGGATGCAGGTGTGGGAAGGCAGCCTGTTTTCCACTACTGTTTAGGCACAGCCAAGGCCTGTCCCTGGAACCTGGCACGGACCTGCGGGGCTGCTGTGTCAGCAGCTTGTCTGGGACGGTGCAGAACCGCTGGGAAGTGCCCTTGAGCAAACACCTAGAAAAGCTGCACGATGAAATCTTAAGACAAATGGGCTGGGCCCAGAATCCTCAGAGGCCTTGTAATACGCATTCTGTGGTAAGTGATGACGCGCTACTTAAGCCAAGAGCAGGCTCTGGAGTGAGGGTGGAGGCTCCACTGTAGACCCAAGCATGTGTGTCAGCTGTCATTCAGAAGGCCTGGTCCCTGGCTCAGGCTGGCTTTTGATTCTGTAATAAAGACAGACCAGCCAACAGCTGAGGGTGTTAAAGCAATCTTTGAGAACGTCGTCGAGAAGGGAGACTTTCTGACAGAAGTCCCTACTGTTGACCCATGTCAGAAACACCCGTGAGAAGGAAAGCGATGCTCAGCTTTGAGAACTCTGCTCTGCCTGGCTCCTCAGTCGCCCCAGTGTGGCTTCCCCAGTCTGCCTGATGGCCAGGAGCCACGCTGTTTTGTTGGCTCTCCACTGGCCTGTTCCAGCTCTCTGTGGGGCATTGTGAGTGCTATTTGATTTGTATTGCTTTGCTCTTTATCGGCTACTTGCTACTTCAGAAGCTCACTTAAAATCAAAAGCACGGCTACCCTAGGTTGTTCTTCCGATGGGACAGAACAGGTCTTCGCAAGAAAAAATAAAAAGCAGGAAGGACCTTGTAAAGAGTGTTGGTGACTCTTTCCCTCTCTGCAGGCTTTGGTTAACCTTCTGAAGGTGCTGCATTAATATGAGGTGTGATCATAAATGTGGCTTGGCTACAGCAAGTCCCCATCTGCACTGGCAGTCCTTGTCCCACATGAAGTTGCTCCAATTTGTTTCCCACCAAGTGACAGGATGGTGGCTATCCCCTCCCCCCATGCCTGAACTGAGTCTCTGGAGTCCAGCAGAGCAGACAAGCGTGTCTAAGGGGGAGACCCCAACACTCAAAGCCAAGGTCTCCATCCTCCTTGCTGAGCCCACCCAGGCATGGAGGTACATAGAAAAGGGCTACAGAATCTAAGCAGCTGGTGAGCAGGCCCTCTTCCAAGGGGAGCTACTGTGTTTTTCTTCCAGGACAGGCAGGTGATGTTCCCAGCCCTGGGTGGCTGCCCATTCCTCATTCATAGGTGAGATGCCTACAGAGGCACCCAAGTGTTAGAAGCAGGCAGGGAAGCCAGATCCAGCTGTCCCAGAGCTAACTCATCCCTCAGTTGCTTGTCTGGTCTGCCAGGGCCTTGGAACAGTACCCAAACCAATCACTTTTGTCCCGCTGTTAGGTCTGAGCACAGTACTTCCGCCTTGTGGCTGCAAAGGCTCTGGGGGAGTGACATGGTACCTTGGCTGTGGAAGGCTTCCAAATGGAACCGAGGCACCACAGGTCCACATGGTCTGGTCCAGGGAGTGAGCCTTGTGAAGCAGACATTCAGAGGCGCTGATGTCACCCAGAGCCTTTGGTTGAGTGACCCTCTAGAACAAAGGAGATGAGAGCTAGCCAGCTCTCCTTCCCCACAGGGCTATGATTCAGCCTTTTGCTGAAGTCTGGGAAAGGCTCTGGGGAGTCCAGGAGGTGGGGAGCAGGTCTCAGAGGCACAGTTGGGGACTTGGGGTGGTGGGTGATGCACAGGCTCTTACTTCACACAGCTGCTAGGGAGGGCAAACAGAAGAGAGGTCTAGCAGTGGGAATAGTTATTCTCACCATCTTGAGTCTTCCTGGGGTCTCTCCTCTCTGCAGGGCAGTCAGCAGGAGACTGTCAAAATGTTTTCAAGGCTTTTGAAGTAGATGTTGACCAGGGCCTGCTTTGCTGAGCCCTCTTTTGGCTAAGGACTAGAAAACCATCTCCCCCCACTCCCTCCCTCAAGAAAGCAATTCAAATTTGGCAGTCTTCCTGGCGCATCACCACAAGGCTGAGAGCTCACTGGAGAGCACTGGGCAAGCAGCAGCCAAACCCCCTTTCCAGTGTGTACCAAGTCATTCATTTATTTCAAGATGTGCACACTCAAGCTGGCTGGGACAGCTCACAGCTCCTAGGTATGTATAGGTCCTTCAATGGCTTGGGCTACAAACAACTTCATAGCCAACGCAGCACACACACGCGCGATAGAACAGGAGGTCTACAAACCCCAAGCCACTCCGAGAAAAATGAGGGAGGAGAGGGGGTGCTAATGCAGCATCCATGGGGGAAGTGAATGCACACGGAGGGGCGAACGAGGGAGGAAGGCAAGCGAGCTTCATTTCCGCGATCTCATTTCCGTGGGGATTGTCAGGGAATTGAGTTCAACAGGTCCTTTAGGAAGCCCTCTGGATCGGTGACTTCTGACAGAAGGCCTGGAAAGCAGAGGCAGAGTGGGAGTGTAAGTGGCACACAGTGCCCCTAGCCCCATTGCATCACAGGCACCTCCTTCACACATAGAACACACTGAGCCCAGCATGCTCCGATGTAACCACTTGCTGGGTTCCAGCAATGGCAGGGAGGTGAGCAGTGTGGCAAAGGCACACAGTGATCTAGAAGGGGTGCCAGTGCTCAATTCCCTGGAGCAGAGGATCTCAACCTGTGCAGGGGCTTGGAGGTGACTGGAGAGGCTGCAAATCACAACTCTAAGGTTGTTTATTTTTGGTGGGCTCCCGACCCCAGACTGGCCTCAAACTCACTATGCAGCTGAGGCCTTCCTCTGAACTTCTGTGCTACCACGCCTGACATAGTGTTGGGGACTGAATCCAGTGCTTCCTGCAAGCCAGGCAAGCACTCTTTTAGTTTAGCTACACTCCTGCCCCAGAGCGGTGACCAGTGTGTGTGAACATCGTGTGCCCCCACCTTATTTTCTAAGATAGGGTTTTTAGACTTTGCTGGCTGGCTTCATTGCCCCCACCTTATTTTCTAAGATAGGGTTTTTAGAGTTTGCTGGCTGGCTAGACTGGCAGACCAGTAAGCTCAGTAGGGGATCCTACCACTGGAGCACCTCAGTGCCAGAGTCCTATCCACACCTGGTTTTTATGGGTGCTGGGGATCAGAACTCAGGTCCACATGCTTGCATGGCAGACCATAGCTGAGCCGTCTCCTTGGCCTCTGTCATCATCTTAAATTGACCAAAGAGGCAAATACCAAGAAATGGTCTTGTGGGCTGGAAGGGCAGAATAGGCAGAGGCCTCTGGGTTCTTCTGGGCTTCAATCTCACCATACCACTGGATTCCTAAGCAAGATGCCAGAGCACAGGGGCTCCCTTTCTTCAGTTCTCAGAAAGAGACAGTAGGGAGCCCTCCCTGCCTGCCATGGAGACTAACAGAAGCCTTCATGGTGGAAGAACCCAGAGCATCCTCTATACCAAGTCCCCAGCCAGGCACCTGATCTCATCAACAGTGCAGGAGACACGAAGTCTCAAGTTAAACAAGAGTGTCCAAACAAGTCACCTCCAAGCGTCTGCAATAATGGAGGCAAAGCAGCCAGGCTGCTTCTCTTGGCCCTGGAAGTTGTTTTGTTCTTGAAGTTGAACAGGGCATGTCTGGTATTCTGGCAGTTTAAAGGTCTGAAGTATGTGCAAAAGCCTGGCCTCGCAAAAAGGCTAGAGGCTTGCTGCTGCCAGGGCATGCCCAGGTGCCAGGCCTGGAGGCAGCTGAGTCCTTCGCCCCTGCCCACCTCTTCTCACTAGCTCTGACAGTCTCATGTGACAAGCACAGGGCCTGAGGACTCAGCTCTGAGCTGCTCTTGGTCCGGATTAACTCTGAGGAAAATGGTGAGCTGCTGCCTAAACAGCCGGGCTGGGAAGACACAGGCAGGAAGATCAAGGGGCTACTAAGTAAGAAACAGAGACAAGCAAGGGAGCCTGTGGCAGCTCAGACAGCAGGGCTGGAAACACCATCCCAGGGCAGAACTCCCACTGGGCAATGAAGAACATTTGTCCTCAGAGTGTCCAGAGCTGGGCAAACAGAAGAGCGCATGCAGACAAGAGCCCAGGCTTTTAGTGGGTCTCCTTCCCAGAGGACAGAAAGGGAAGAGGGAGTGTTAACAGAAGTGGTCACTCAGCAACAGGGCCTGGGGGACTCTCCCCTGCATCTGTACACAGTCCCCACAGTGAACACCAGAAGGTCGAGAGGCAGGAGCTGGCCTGGTCTGGCTCCTTTGCTTTGGTTAGCAGCCCTCCCTTCTAAGACAGCACCAGGAGAGGCTGTGCCACAACAGTTAGGAACTGAGAGGGGTCATCTGTAACCCTAGGTTGTTTTTCTCAGGCCTGAGCCCGAGTCATGCCCTTTTAAGATATGAAATCCAAGTAAATTTCAAAGTATTTCCAAGTAAGTGGCCAATTTGTACAGATGATTTGTGGATAGGAGAGAACGGACTTGAGCTCTGGGAGCTGTGGCACAAATGCTCAGACGCTGCCCTTCGTGTGCATCCTCAAGGCGCTCCATGCTGACTGTCTCTATCTACTTAACAGCCAGGAGAGCCTTCCACACCTGCCCAGCAGCTGTGAGGCAAGGAAGACAAGCGCCCTTTCTCCCTTTGAAAGGGAGTTGAGTCTGAGCTGTCACTACAAGTCAGAACCTGAAAGAGCTCGTCTCTTCTGTGCTACCCATATCCACTTAACCTCCACAGCCTCCATGACAGCAGCGACAGACAGAGGCTAAGCAGAGTAGCCCAGACCAACTGAGCTCATGTACCACAGGCAGAGGTGGAGCTGGGGAACATGGCACCAGTGTATGCTGCCCTGAAGCGCTTTTACCTGTCAGTTGTTTCATTTTTTTGGAGAAAGGGTCTCTCTATGTATAAATGGCTGTCCTAAAACTTTCTAAAGAGACCAGGCTGGCCTCGAACTTAAGAGATCCGCTTGCCTCTGCCTAAGTACTGGGATTAAAGGCAAGTGCCATGATACCCAGCAAGTGGGCTGCTTGAAGGAACACCTCTCCTATGACTGGAAGTGGCTACCGTAGGCCTATTTAACTGGAGTTCTAATGAGTCAGACTTGGGCTTTGCCCCAGAGAAAACTGTGCACTGACCTGCTGCATCGAGGAACTCTGAGAAGGTCTCCACTGGCATGAACTCCTCCTGGAAGGTTTTCAGGGCTTTGTCGGCAGCTTCGTAGATGGGCATGTCATTGTGGCGGATGTACTCGGCCAGAGAGCAGGACCAGCCGCCCTCCGTGTTACTGGTGGGCACCTTCTACAAGGACAGTAGGCCACAGGGCCAGTGAGTAACTGAATGCAAGCAGCTCTCTGCCTCCATCTCAGCCCTGTGGTGAGTCCACCCTACACGGACCAGAGCCTTCCTAGACCAAGGAGGCCCGACCTCCAGGGCCTACCAGCCTTAGTTACTCTCCATGAGACCCTCTTTGTTCCATATGAACCCATAATTTCAACATGGGACTTTCCCACATCTGCATTTCCAAAACCAAGACGACTGGCATCTCTGGATGGACCATTCCACTCATTATCACAGGGCTCACCCCATACACCAACCCTCCTAAGACATGTGGGCCCAAGCAGATAGAGAGCAGGACATTCTACTTTAAGTGAGGCTATGTCAGGCAGATTCACAAAGAGCAAAGTGTTACGCATGGGCAAAGACAAGAGTGGGAAGGTTGTCAATGTGCTCAGAGCTCACTGCTTGGTGTGCGCATGACAAAGTGGTCTCAGCTGTGAACAGCTGGACGTGCAGGTCTGAGCTGAGGATGCGTACCTCTCCCCAAGTAGAGACCTTTAGCTATCCAAGGCCAAAGCACCCAGAGTTAGTGAGGAGCCTCGGAATGTGGCTGATGGAGGAGGGTCATCTGTCTATGTGTTACTTTCATTGGTTAATAA
>LOJH01051486.1:719-12949 GCA_001685095.1 Ellobius talpinus
ACACCTACTCCAATGAGGCCATACCTCCTCATAGTGCCACTCCTTTGGGGGGGCCATTTTCTTTCAAACCACCACAGTGTATAACCTGAAATTTTAAGAAGAAAAATTAAAAAAAAAACTTTTCCCCCTTACCTGCTTTAAGTTTACTGAGAATTAGTCCCCATTATTCGTGTAAGAGTGTGTGTGCATGTGGGTACATGGGTACATGCCAAGGAATCATACAGCTACCCAGAGAGCTAGGAAATGGCAGATACTAGGGTATCTACAGAGTCCACCTGAAAGGCAGGAATGAAATTTTTTGCAGGAACAAAGGGACAGAGATGCCCACTGTTACATAGATATCAACATACAGTATCTTCCACACTTGTGTGTTATGTGTTTGTTTCTCTGAAGTCCCAGAAACACTGGAAGAATCCATCATAATTGTCTCAGAGTGGTTGAACTGTATTTCCTTCTCAAATTGAAGTATATCTGTTTAAGGATTTCAGAGACCTCTCATTCTTCTCTCAGTAGAGAAAAAATATTTAAAGTATTACTTTGGAATTAAAACTTAATGTGGCCATTTATTATAGTCTCCCTTTCCCCTAACTTTTAGTCCAGCACACAAACCTTATTATTCCATCTAGGAATCTCCCAACTCCGAATAAGTACTTTAATGGGATTTTGATTAATGTTTATTCCCATTTATAAACAGCTCATTTTTCATCTTAACTTTGTTCATTTTATATTAAGCCACACTTATAAATTACATATATTTGATTTTCTCCTCAAGTTCTCCAGTCATCTGACTAACAGAAGCAATCTCGGCATCCCAATAAGATTTATAAAGAAAATAAATGTATAAATGGGTCTGGGGCTTTCTCCATCTCTTCAGGATCACAGGGAACTGAGCTCCATTTCCAGCTCTAGAACATAAAGGCCACCTTCACCCTTCTAAGAAGACCGAAGAACACTTGAGTTACAATAGCTGCTCTCAGAACCACCAAAGAAGTGAGCAAGAGAGCAAGCCACACAGAAAACAAACAAACAAACAAAAAACCCACCACTGGAAATGCCAATAGACCTCACACTGGGAGAGAGCAGCTGAGGGCTGGCTAGCAGCTTGCTGGAGAAACTTCTGGAGTCTCAGTCTTAGAGGGCCTTCATGCTTCTTTGGACTTGCCCTTCATGAACCCCACGAGCTTCTCATGGTTACAATCAAGTCAGATACTTGGTGAAGGTGGCAGAGAATCCAGCAGGTAACCAGTGTGAACGGTTTTCTTGGTAGAAGCATCTACTCCTTATGGAGAAAGGCTTTTCTAGACCTAAACCATGAGTTTCCCTCAAGCAAGCCTCCTATATACAGCCTCCCTGGCCCTTGCACACACACACATGTACATGTGTGTGCCTGCATGCACACATACATACACACAAGCACAAATACAGGCACGCACACACACACATACATACACACACATGCAAGCACACATACAGGCACGCACGCACACACATACAGACACACGCACATGCGCATGCCCGTGCATGCATGCACGCACATGCAGCGGATTATCAGATTTCAAAGCCACAGGCTAGGGATGCCACAGTCAGGGGAAGGAACTATAAATCTAGGTGCTTAGAGGAAGTGCAGCCCTGATACACTAGCCCACTAAGTGGGTTAGTTATACGACTGTAGACCAGATGTTCTCAGTTACCCTAGTGCTGAGACCCTTTAATACAGCTCCTCGTGCTGTGGTAACTACCCCAACCATAAAATTATTATTGTTGCTACTTCAAAGCTGTAATTTCACTACTGTTAGAATTGTAATGTAAATATTTTTGGACATAGAGGTTTGTCAAAGGGGTCATGACCCAAAGGTCACCAACTACCACTTTGTCTATAGACAAACCCCCAACCCCACACCTATCCCTACTAACAGTATAGAGCTGGGAGATATCCTGATACTTGGAAGTTAAAAATATAAGAGTTCTAAACAACCCCATGGGTCAAAACAGAAGTCTCATAGAAATTAAACATGTTTTGTCCTCAAGAAAAATGAAAATTCAACTAATTAAAAATTGAGGGCTGCAATAAACAGTTCTTAAAGTGAAATTTAAAGAAAATAAATATATGTATATGTATGTATGCAAATAAAAAAGGATCTCAAATTTTAAAAAAGAACTAAATCCCTACTTTAGGAAATTAGAGACAGAAATGAAAAATGAAAGAACTGTTGGTACTGCTGACCCCAAAGGTAAGAGTTTGAAGAACAGGATGTCAGTCTTTATTATTCAGATAAAATAATGCAACCTCCAAGGTCAAGTAAGGAGAAGTACATGATCATAACTACACTAAAGAAACTGAAAGTTCCTTTAAAAATAAGAAGACATAATACCTAGATCGCTTCACTATTAAATTATACAAACCATTTAAGAAAGAACTAAGACCATTTCTCTACACTCATGAAATATTTATCTGTTGATTAATTGATGAATTGACTCAATCAAACTCAGCATGATTGCAAACTATAGATAATCAAAAGAATGGTTATAAAGAAGAAAAGTTAAAAGAAAACTTAACATTTCCTAACTTCAGTGTCTATTGGAAAGCCTCAGGAATGAAGAGTGTGTTACTAGAAAATGATCAATGTACTGATTGACGCAACGGAATTAAGTCAGGAACTGAACCTGTACAGAGTAAACAGCACAAGCAGACTTTCGCAGAGAAAGCATAGTCTTTCCAACAATGGGTACTATTGAAAATCAAATATAAACATCCAAAGGAGTGAACCTAAACCTAGACTCTCAAAAATAAGAAAAGGGGGGGGTCCAGTGGCATGAGTGATATGCAAACCAAGCTGAAAGAGCCTTCAGGGGTTTACTGCAGGGAAAGGTACAAAATGAAATACTCTGGGATAAAACAGAAGGAAACAGAAAGCATTGGATCGTAACTGAAAACTGTCACAGCTTAGAGGAACCTCAGGAAACAAGAGAATGAAGCAAAGTGTCATTTTTTGCACATTCTTGGGATCCTGGAATAAAACAACAGCAACAAATCACTATTTAAATACTAGAGACATCTAAACAAAGCGTGGGCTTGTGTTAACAATGCTTCAATGTTCATTCATTAATTAGACGGAACCAAGGGCATCACATAAGGGCTTCCTTTCATTGTCTGTATCTGTTTTATTGTCTGTGAATTTAAAATCTAAAGTCCTTCCTGTTCAAACACAAAAGGAGGCATCCTCCCTTGATGTCCAGTTAGGGTCTTGGTGAGGAAGGGCAGGGGCTTTGCAGAGACAAAATTCCGAGACCTCCATGATACCAAGCAGAATTACCACCACGAGAAATGTGACCAGGTGATCTGGAGACAGCTCTTGAGCATTCAGACAACATCTGCCCTCAGCTCTGTCTAACATGGTGAAGTAGCATCCAGTTTCAGCGTGGGGACAGGACAGGAACATTCCTCTCCCAATGTAGA
The DNA here is from genome assembly GCA_001685095.1 of Ellobius talpinus. Lineage (NCBI taxonomy): Eukaryota > Metazoa > Chordata > Mammalia > Rodentia > Cricetidae > Ellobius > Ellobius talpinus. The sequence continues at coordinate 4,177 of LOJH01051486.1, forward strand.
CATGTCAGCTGCCTTCCTCTGTGCTGAACGAATTTGGAGTCTGTGGTTATCTGTGGTGCACCAGCCCCNCCCCCCCCAGACGCTTCTGTTCTCCCAGTGTTTAGGTCATCTGTCTTCGGGAATGGAATTTCAGGATGGTGGAAGTTTATCACAACACATAGTACCTGACCATTGACTCCTGACCTAAAATGAGTTTTGTCCCACCCCCAAATCCCAAGAGATTTCTCAAATATGAATAACATTTGTGCAAAATTAACTTCTAGGGAGGTTAAAGCAGCCAATGTTGTTCTGCTTCAAGGAGGTATTTGCATACTGATGGACTGACTCACTTGTTACAACTTGGGGTGATCAGGAGTGAATGAAGTTGGACCATTTATTGCCTAGGTGTCTCCATTCATCTCTAGCCCATGTCTTCTTTTTCATTTCATAAACTAAATGTAATAACCTGTATCATTTTAATATGAAGTATCTTCTGATACTTGATGTTTCTCTTAGAAGTGAAATAGATCCTCTGAGAGGCTGTGTCTGAGGTTGCTATGAAGAGGTGTTTGCATGGTGATGAGCCTCAGCCACGAGATAAATGTCTTCTGTGGTCCATCAGATGGGTCACTGCTAGCAAATGTCAGGGATGGACAGCAGTCAAACCATGATGAAGGCAGTAACAGGAAAAGTCCATCGTAGCAGGGAAGACATGGCAGCAGGAATCTGAGGTGTCTGATCACAGTGCATCTTCAGGCAGGAAGCAGAGGGCATGCATGAGTGAGGTCAGGCTTTCAAACCTCCAGGCCTGGGGCTGAGGATGTAGATCAGTTGGCACGCACAAAGACCTAGGTGAAATCGCCAACACCGTACAAAATGGATGTGGTACCACAGGCCTGTCATCCCAGCAGAAATAGGAGGATCAGAAGTTCAAGGCCATCCTCAGCTACATAGTGAGTTCAAGTTTGGCTCCTTGAAATCTTGTCTTAGAAAACAAACTCTCAAGGCCGGCCCACAACAGTTTCCTTCCTCCAGCAAGTCTCCACCCGCTAAGAGTTCCACAACTGTTCCAGGCAATGCCACCAACTGCAGACCAAGAACCTGTGGGGAGCCTTTCACATTTATACCACACCAGAAAATAGAAAAGCAAATTTTATTTTTTTATTTATGACAATTGTCACCACTTCGCATTCAAGTTTAAGGTGATGTTTATTGCCAATTATTGCTCTCTGCCCATTTGGGCATAGATATTTATTTATTGATGGAATTAATAAAGTGTTGTAGATCATCTTGATGCATGCTGTTTTCCCCAAGTGGTCTCTTTCTATCAGAGGTTTCTCCCATGCATACATGTCTCTGTCCTGGCACCATGCACATCTAATAAGATGAAGCTGTAACAGCTCAATACTCTCTTGTGAGCAGCTTTAATTATCTCCATAGAGGATCAAGTCTCTTTTTTCCTTTCTTCTTAATATTTTCGCAAAATAGTTGACTGAGTTTCCACTGCCAGAGGCAGTTAAATATATATCTGCCCACAATATCAGATTTATTCTTATTTAACCAATCTTGTTTGAAATTGTTTGTGCTAATTTATATATTGGCTAATAGCCAAAAAGTTAATGAAAAGTCATAGCAGCTTCAATTTCTTGGGAGAGGAAAACTGAGTGGATCATAGAATATTTAAAGAGTTCAGATTGTCTTTTTCAGCTAAAGTTGTCACCATGGTCTTTGGTACCTATCCAGGTGCTCCCTTGACTCCTTAGTATAGCTGCCTAGTGTGGTTGATGAGTAGAAATGATTATAAAAGATAACTCTGTTCTGTCCCAGTTTATCAATGACGACTAAAAGATAGGAAAGAGGGTGTGAAACAGGTGTCTGAAAGCAGAAACGATATGATCTGATTGGAACAACTTGAATCTATCCCTGCTTAATGAGTTCTGTATAAAAATAAAGAAGCACTCTGATTGTTCGTTAATCAGGCTGCAATAATCTCACAACCACCAATGGCCTGGCTCAACTCTTCCTCACCCACTTCTTGCCTCCTCTCTGGAACCTGTCAACTGCTGGGTCTGACATTGCTGTCTTGATTGAAGAATGTGGCAAAGATACAGTTTAGGCTGGGGAGAAGGCTCATGAGTAAAGCACTCAATTTGTTCTGGGGGCCTGGACCCCCAGGACCCACCTAAAGCTGGGCATGGAAGGGCATATTTGTAATCCTAACACTTCTTCAGAGAGATTAGAGGTAGAGACAGGCGAGTCCCTTGAAGACAGGTAGGGCAGGCCAGCTTCTTACACACAGTGAAACAAAATGAAAGACCTTGTTTCAAATAGGGTTAGAAGATGAGAGCCAGTACCAGGGTTGTCCTCCACATTTACGCATAGGAATGTGCATGCACGCACCATACAAACAAACACAAACGCAGCTTGCAGCTTATACCTGGGTGTGGCTGGCTAAGGTCAGAATAATTACATTTCCCAAACAATGCCCTACACTTCTGAAACTGTACCAGAATTGGACTAGTGGTATTTTATAAAGATGAGCTGATGCATGAGACAGAAACAGTAAACAACCACTCCCTCCCTGACTGCATTAAAACTTAATACTGATTGCATTTAAGACAGAATGATACATTGTGTCCTTCACTGTGACTGGATTTTTCACACGTATGGTTTTGAAACACGCATTTAATTTTGGAAAACTGGTTCATTCAGTTATGTGACTGTTCTGAACACTGACATAATCTCCTTACACACTATTTTCTTAAATCACATTTTAGCACCGCCATTAAAGACATCCAGAAGTATTTAAATATCATGAAAGCATGTTAAGCATGTGGTAAAGAAATTTGTTTTCCCAAATCTGACAGTAGCTTCAAATCTCTAACTTTGTCACTGACGACAAGCACAATTCGTTGTTTTCTCTGAAGTGAAAACATCTCTTCTTTATTTTTGTGCAATACCCCCCAAATATAGTTTGTCACATTTTCTTGATTTGAAAATGTGTTCCATGAAGAGCAGGGGTGATCAGCTCCAGCGTTGTCTCCCATGGGGCATCTTCGTGTTTCCCTGTGTTGACTCTGTGCAGGCTGAAAGGCTATGTGTCCTTGAGGGTGAAGACAGAATAAAACACGGTCATCCGTGTCCTCACAGGTGTGCTTCAATGAAGCTGGCGCATCCCTTGCTTGTTCTATTTTAAAGATATGTTTTTATTATTTTTCATTGTGTGTGTGTCTGTGTGTTTGTGTGGGGGTATATGCTTGTGTATGCTGGTGTCCAATGAGGCCAGAGACACTCAAGCTCCGGAAGCTGAAGTTGCAAGTGACCTCACACTACCTGGTATGGGCGGTAGGAACCAAACATGGGACCTCTGCAAGAGCAAGTGCTATTATTTGCTGGGTCATCTCTCCAGTCTCATCATTTGTTATAAGGGTAAGCATGGCCATGAAGAACACTGCAGCTGGTCCCTCTGAGAGCGACTGTGGCTCATGCTAGCACCCGGGCATGTCTTACTTCTGCCCTATTCAGCATATAAAGGAAAATTATGTCTTAGTGATAGTCTGAAAATAGCTTACGTCTCACAGATCTTTTCAAAAATTCCCTACAGAACACACCTGACAAGAGCAGGCATAGATAATTCTAATTATTTTACATGTATGTATGGTGATTTGCATGAGAATTACCTCCACCTCCCTATAGACTCAGATGCTTGAATACTAGGTTTCCAGTTGTTGGCACTATTTGGGGGAGGTTTAGGGGGTGCAATCATGCAGGAGGAAGTATGTCCCTGAGGGTGGACTTTGAGATCCTCACCTACACCTAGTTCACTCTCTGCTCTGAGCCAGTGATTGAAGATGTGAGCTCTCAGCTTTCTGGACTTGCTGCCATGCCAGCTGCTTCTTGCCATCCTTCCAAGGCCACAATGAACTCTTCTTAACCTTCTGAAACCACAAGCAAAAATAAAGTCTTCTGTAAGTGGCTTTTAGCCATGGTATTTTGTCAAAAGCAACACAAAAGTAACTAATGGAGTGTGTATTAGTTATGTGTGATGTGACACACAGCTACCCCTCAGTGTCCATGTAGGCCCTTTATTTCTGGGACTAGCCTCACAAGCTTTTTTCCTGGAACCTTGGTGAAAGCTCTATGACCCTGTAAGTCTTGCAGTTTGCATACCAGAAACACTGTCATCATGTGGAGGATTCCAAGCTCTGCTGCCAATAGTGATGTGGCTGCACCACTTGGCACATAGATGCAGTGGCCTCCAAGTCCCTTCATAGCTGAACTGGAAAAAAAAAAGCACACTTCTCGATGGCTGTGTTTGCTTATTTCTTACAGGATCATGGAACTACCTTTTGAAAACAATGCCTAAATGAGTTTTCAGTTTTACACCTTGGATCTTTTCAGGTGTTTTCATTAACATGTTAAAAGGGTGTTTCTGTTTGCACACGCGTGCTCATGCACACGCTCTGATGCCTGTGTGAAAGTGAGAGGACCACTGTGGGAATCACGTGGCTCCTTCCACACTGTGGGTGGGTGTTGGGATCCAGCTCATGTGGGAGTCACATCCCTCCTTCCACCCTGTGGGTGTGTGGTCAAGCTTGGGGGAAGGCACCTTCACCTACTAAGCCATCTCAATAGTCTCCCTTTGAAGCTCAAGGCAGGTGGAGTCCTGCCACTGAAACTCCTTCCTGTTGTCTCAGTGAAGTGTCTCTATAGCAGCTGCTGCCTCTCTGCCCACAGCACTTGCTTCGCCCCCTACAGGCCCCAGCCTTTCCCACTTGGCCTCTATCACATTTTTCAGCTCCGAGTTTTCCTCTAAATTCTCCATGACTTGAGGAAGCAGCAACAGCCATACTATAACCTGGAAACTATGAGATTTTATTCTTCCAAATAAACTTGTACAATACTTCTGAATCTAGGCTCACTCAAGTTCTCAGGAAATGGCTGAACATAACCAGATTCTTTACCTGAACATCACTGGAATGGTTTCTATCAAGTTCCCTACAGTGTCTTTGTTCCCATCTGAAACCTCGTAGTTTTGAACATTCCCATCACACATCTGGGCTTCCAAGTTTTCAGCAGAATCTGCCATTAGGTACAGCATATGACATATGAAGGTTTCTCTCATCCTCATCTATAAACTCCTCCAAATTCCTCTGATAAACCAATCCAAAGGTCTCAGACCCATGTGGTCTGATGCTGACTTAGCAATGCCTCACTTCTTAGCTCCAGTTTTCTGTTGAGTTGCATTTTTCCATCACAATGACAGAATTTCTGACAGAAGAACTTAAGGGAGGATTTACTTATCTCATGGTTTCAGAATTTTCTGTCCATCGTAGAAGGGAAAGTATGGCAGCTGAAGTCCTAGGTGTAGCTTGTCATAGGATCACGGCAAACTATCTCAATATCGGAGGCAAGTGTATCTGTGAAGGCCCATCACAAGCGATCCACTCCTAGGTACAACCTACAGCCCAAAGGTGTCAGAGCTTCTTTAAACAGGGCTAACAGGGATCGGGTGGTCGAATATGTGAGCGTGTGGGTGGCACTTCACATTTACACGGTCACTGGGAATCTTCAGTTGTGCACTCAATTCAGTATCTTTATTGTACATTGTGTCTATTGGCTCCGACTTACCTGTTTGCTTTCATGAACCTTCTATTTTTTTGTTTGTTTGTTGTCAAGACAGAGTTTCTCTGTGTAGCCTGTTCTGGCTACAGAAGAGTTTAGGCTGTCCCTGAACTCACTCTGTGTACCAGGCTTGCCTTGAACTTAAAGATCCACATGTCTCTGCCTGCTGAGTGATAGGATTAAAGGCATGTGCCACTACCACCTGGCTGAATTTTCTAATTTTTTTTACATACTAATCCCAGTTCCCCCTCCCTCCCCTACTGCATCCCCATCTCCCCCCCACCCGACTTTCCCATCTGTTCCTCAGAGAGAGTAAGGCCTCCTATGGGGAGTCAACAAATTCTTGGCAGGACCAAGACTCTCCTTGTGTCTAGGCTGAACAAGGTTTCTCTTCATAGGAAATGGACTCCAAAAAGCCAGATCATTCATTAGGGATTGCTCTTGGTCCCACGATTATTGGTCCTACGAACTGTCCAATTTTTGATTAGGCTATGTGAGAACACTTGTATGAAGTTTGTTCAAGGAAATAGTGACAGTTGGTCACATAAAGACATCAGCTGTGTCCCAGTGTATCTGTGTGTTGTCCACATCTTCCCAATATCTGCTCCCTGGAGCCCATACCCTAGAAACAGGAGGAAGGTTATGTTTCATAACTGTCATTATAGCATAGACATAGAGACTGGGAAAGTGAGGGGAGAGAGAGAGAGAGAGGGAGAGAGAGAGCGCTCTAAGTCAACAAGTGATTTTTTTTATAAACTATTTACAGCTGTTGCAGAAAGCTTGCCAACAATTCCTTGGATTTCAGGATTCTAATTTTTTTTACATTTTTCCCCCCATGGATTCTCAAGCCCAATTTGCCTACAGCTATTTAGTATCTTTTATGAAAGGAAACAGTATTTACATATGAACAGTGTTGAGCATAGTCTATAAGTAGTATTTGGAATGTATGACCGAATTCTGCATATGATAGAACGTAATCATTGTCACTAGTATTAATTTTAGAATGACACATGGCCTGTGGAATAGAATGCTGTATGAGAGGAATACCACATTTTATGGGGTACTGACATTACTAAGAAATATATATGTGTGTATATTATATGTGTGTATATATATATGTAAGTCAAAAAATGAAAGATAATAAGAAATGTTGACAGACAGAAACAAAGACTTTCATTCTGATATGGTATTTGATGGGAAATTTTCTCTAAGGCAGTTTGAAAAGATGTAGAAATAGTAACAAAATGCTCACCACTGTTGAGCCAATATCTTCATCTTGATTATCGATAGCAAAAAAGAAAAAGATATGACATAGAGCTTTATGCAACTAGCACCCACATAGCCCTTCATAATGGTGCTTGAGCAGCTGAGGGAGTGCTTGTATGAAGGAGCATTTATTGTTCTGATTCAACAGTTTATAATACTATTAAGTGTAGCTAAAATGACATTTCTTATATACACAGAAGACACACAAATAATCTTTAAAACTCCATTTCTTTTTATTGTTTATTTGTGTCACTTCTTTGAGAGTTCTGTACATGTTTTGATCATATTCGCACCCAGCTTTATTCCTGGTCTCCTTTCGTTGCTCACCCAATTTTGTGTCATTTTTTAATCCTTGAGGATCTATTTGTGCTGCACAAATATTCTTGGGTATCTGGTCTTTTACTGGAGTATTATTGGCTTACCTGGGGGCCTCCCTCTCAGAGAAAACTGTCATTCCCTCTCCCAGCATCCATCAGTTGCCAATAGCTGTTCAGTTGGAGTGGGACTGGGTGCCTCTGTACACGGTTCTTGTGCACACTGTCTCAACCTCTGGGACTTCCTATGTACATCTTCCCTGCTCTGTCCAACAGAGTGTTTCCCTGTGGTCATGCACAACCTCGGTCTCTTACACTCTTTCTTCCTGATCTTCTACAGTGGTCCCTGGACCTTGGGAGAGGGGTTGCTTTATATGTGTTTCCTTTAAGAATGAACATTCTTCAGTCTCTTAGTCTCTGCACTTTGGCTAGTTGTGGCTCTCTGTGTTACTCACCATTTACTGGAAATAGAAACTTCTTGGATGAAGGATGAGAGATGAATGGCTATAAAGATAAGTCATTTAAATGGGGTTTCTGAGAGAAATAGTATAGCTTTGACAAGGTGAAGAAATCAAATGTTCACGATGAGAAGGTACTAACCATTGCAAGTAGCTGTTTCTCTCTGGAGTGCTTCCTTGCATTCTGTGCACTAATTCAGCCACCCATCCACCCACCCATCATCCATCCATCTGCCCATATACCCACCCATCTATCATCCAACCACTCACCCATCCACCCATCCATCATCCATCTGCCCATTCACCCACCCATCCATCATCCATCTATTCACCCACATACCCATCAATCATCTGTTTACCCACCCACCCATTCATCCACCATCCATCCATCATCCATCCTTCACCTATCTATCCATCCATCCATGCATCCACCCATACACCACCTATCCATCATCCATCTATCCATCCATCCATGCATCCACCCATACACCACCTATCCATCATCCATCTATCCATCCATCCATTCATCCACCCATATACCACCTATCCATCATCCATCTATCCATCCATCCACATACATCCATTCATTCATTTTGCTACTAGGCAATAGAGCCTAGAGCCTCATAAATACTGACCCCTCTATCTGTAATCTACATCACCAAATATATTTTCTAAGATTTTCAAATCAAGCTTTACATTGTTCATAATCAGCAAAAATAGTCTCAAGAAATATAACAAAAATGTTAAGAAATAAATAGCTTCTGAGAGGTTGAATACAAGACAGTCTTGAAATCCCTTTGCCCCATCACAACGGGGAAGCAAATTTGATTCTCTTTAGGAAGTCATGCCATGTTTCAGAGTCAGGCATGAACAATCTACCCACTAAGTTTGGCTTGGGAACAGGATTCTTTGCTCCATTGGACTGTTCACACCCAATTATCTTTGTTTTTCAACCTAAAAAATAAGGGAGGGACACAGAATTATCAGCCTCAGAAGTACACTTGGCATTTTGTCCTGTAAAGTGTGTTATCTGTGCCATCACATGCTCAGGCAGTGACCATTCAGGAGAGGAATCAAGGGACCATTCCAAATTCCCAGCCACGATGGCCATAGTCACCTGTGCTGTGCTGT
>LOJH01051487.1:0-12507 GCA_001685095.1 Ellobius talpinus
AATAGCCAGAACCTGGAAAAAACCCAGATGCCCCTCAATAGAAGAACGGATAAACAAAGAAATTATTTTCACTTGCAAATTTAAAAAAAAAGATGGGTTTTGTGGAAGGCAGTCATGGAGTGGTTTCTTAAACTAGATTCTAAAGTCACGCATGAACAAGAAATCTACAATGGAAAGGCATAAGTTAATAGAGAATAAATAGACAGTTCCAGCAGCAACATCACAAATCACATGGATATACTTCCAACAGGCACATGAGATCAATTCTAAAAAGCATGTGAAGTCCATAGTGTAGAAATTAACAGTTGTGAAAGTACAAAGGAAAAAACAGATGAAAGCTAACATACTTGTGACCTCAGCACTCAGAAGGCTGGAGAGTGAGGTTCAAAGCTTTATAATGAGAAGGTACTCTTATTTTTAAGGTTGAGTTTTAAACATTTGTATTCAAATCAAATGTTATAAGAAAAATAAACATCCCTGAATAATAAGCCTGGTGAAATTGTCCTTAAAACCAATTGTAAAAGCAATGAGGAGGGCTGAAGAGAGTATGGTTAGGACTGTCTACTGCTCTGGACCCTCAGTCAGGCCCCAGCAATCAGATTGGGCAAGTCACACTACCATTTATTACACCTTCAGACTTCTGGCCTCTAGGAACAATTGACTCACATGTACATACCCACACAATGGCACACACACAGATAACTAAACCTAAAAATTAAAATCTTTAAATTAAGATAAAATAAGGGAAAGAATTTATTTTTATGAAAGAATGAAAAGCCCACAATGTTTAAAATTTTAAGGTAACAGACAGTGGTTAAAGAAAAAACTATCAAAGAGAGGAAGCAAAAAGATATACTTTTATGTATGTGAATTGTGAAAGACACTGAATAATTAAAAGAAAATATTTGTTTTATAGACATAATTATATGTGTATGCATATATGCAAATGAGATTTTTAATCGTGGGAGAGATTTGTTTATCACTGCAGAAAATTATTTTGCATTAATATGGAGCACTGTATTTACACTTCCTTAGGTATAAATACAGCAAAATATCAAACTTCAAAACTACTGAGTCGTTTTAAACTCTCAAAATTAGTTTGGTATCATCAAATATGTTAATTTTTTGCTTTGTTAGCAAATAAACCTATATATTTTGTACTTCCAATTATTGAAGGAAAACTAGATGACTTTTACACACAGTAGACTCCCACACAAATTCTCTTGGGCTCTCGTTTGAACTAATAATTTCACTTAATATCTTCTTGAGTATAATGTTTATTACATATTTCAGAGTTCTATGTAGGAAAAATTGGACTAAAGTACTCTTTCTAAACTTCCTTTTAGAACATATGCTTGCATCTAAATGACTACAAATCATAAAGTACACATTCACATCAAAGTGTATCTTATGGCTAATATAATCTTGAAATGATAGAATGAATGATATATATGGAACTTCTCCAATAATTACAAGAGTAAAAAAGATTAATCAAGGCCAGGGGTGTCACTGAGTAACTGAATGTTTACATAACTTGAGCAACATCTTGGCTTGGATCTGCAGCACTTCAACAAAAATAATCTGAGCATCATTACAATAGATTGTATCAGCCATAGTAATTGCTTTGTTCACTAATCCCAGTGCAGTCGATGTGAAGAGCAAGTCTGTCTCAAAATGTTCAGAAATCTTCTCTTTTGCCAACTCATTAGTATGGCATGAAAGGATGCTTCAACCCAGGTCTTAGTGCTCGGCAGCAAACTCACCCAGCATCCATTCTTAAGGCATCCAGAGATTTGAGAACCAGGGAACTTTCTTTGGCATTCAACAAATGCCATGTTATAGCTCACATTACTGGCATTACAGATAGAATCCTTCATCTAAAACACAAATCTAGCCATTGACTATTTTAAAGCAATATAAAAATGCCACATAAAACATCAGTATGCTCCTTATACATCTGCAACTCTCCCTCTGTTCTTTTTCTTTCCTTCATAATCAGTTTCATCCTCAATGGAGATGTAATAACCTTGTCTTTTCAGCTCATAGATACAATTGTAGTTATTCTGGTGAGAATAAGTCAACCCACTGCCCAATTTGTCTTAGCATAGACTCAATTTGCAAACTTGAGAAAAAGATTCTGAATATTTTGAGACAGGCTTTCTATTCACAGTTACTACATTGTAGTTAGTGAATAAGGCAATTACAATGTCTGATACAATCTAGCACAATGAATGCTCAGATTGATACTTTGTTGCAGCACTGCAGTCCAAGCCAAGATGTTGCTAGGCTTATATAATTTCATATTATCTGATCATTTTACTTTTGTAATAAATAGTAAGCTATTTAAAACCCAGTTTATTATTTGCATACTACCAATAAAGTCACTGAATATTATTTAATAGGCATAAGAATGAGATAATTTGATTACAAAGTATGTAGCTTTCCTGGCTTGATTGATTTAATGAAAATACAACAGGCAACAACTTCATATTTCACACATCTGAGTTATCCAAGATGAAATGCACCATAAGCCCCTTCATAGTTCAGCATTTACTTGTATCCAAGCCTAGTTGTAGCATAAATATCTTTGTGATTGTTTGTTTGTTTTCAAAAATAAAATATCACAAAGTAATTCTTAAAACTACCCTCAAAGTCATGATCTAATTTTACATTTCCAATGTCAGACATTACCATACTTGGCTCAGAAATTCAACCTCTTTTTTTCTCTCTCCTAGACCCTTAATTCTCATGGACAAATTAAAAGTTTGTACTTTTAAATTTTCATTCATTTGGCTTTAGTTATAAATACTAAAATAAATCTGACACTTACAGATTTCTTTCAGTATACGTCTTTATAGTGTTTAGCAAATCTTGAAAGGAAAATGCATTGAGGCAATGAAAATTTTGGGAGGGACCATGGAGATGTTGTGATGAAGAAGCAGCCAAGCTTAATAAATTAGGGCAGTGGGGAGGGGGTATACAGGAGAAGGCAACTGAGTTCTTGAAAGACTGAGAATGATGATTAACAAATAAAGATAAGATGTAGAATACACTACTTCAGGCAAAAAATAGGAAATTTTAATACTGGGAAAGTAGGCCGAGTAACTTCTGAAACATTCAAATATAGCCTAATGCTTTAACAAGCAAAACTGTGAAACCAACTCATAAGAGAACAAGTGACTGCATCCAGAACCACGTTGGGGGCTAAAATGACTTTCCACAGTTATTACTGAGAAGTCAACGACGAAAAAGTTCTTCAAAAATCTTCAAAAAATTTTCAAAAAGAGTTTATTGTTCCAAGTACATCATGGCAACAAGAAGAAATAACAGTGCAGTGCAGTGAGTGATGCATAAGAGTATATAATATACTGAGGAGTGAACAGATTTCTACTTAAACCTAAAAATCCAAATATCAGACCTGTTCTGATATTACCAGGAATAGAGAATAGGACTGCTAACAACCGTACAGTTCTAGTAGTGCACCTAAAATATTATTCTCTTGTAGAGCAAGCATAGAGATCATCACTTGAACTTCAGTAGGAACTTATTTTGTGTACTCATGTGTTGTGTTATATTGTGGGTGTGTCTGCTAGTGTTGTTTCTGCGTATGAATATGCTCATGAACATACGGCAAAGGTTAGCAGCAGGGGCTCACGTCCATCATTTTCCACCTTATTTATTTGTTGTGGCAAGGTTTCTTACTTAGCTTGGAGCTCACTGATTCAACAAGGCTAATTGGCCTGCGAATATTTTAATTGTTATATTTGACTCTCCACCACTTGAACTGAAATCTCGTATTGCCTCACCAGGCATTTTACATGTGTGTTTAGCATCAACCAATAATCCTTATGTACAGAATACACAATTTACTGACTGAGTCGTCTCTGAAACCTTATTGTGTATACTGTTAGAAGGAATGTTAATTCTTTTTAATGTTTAAACTCAATTCAAAGACATTTTTAATAGAACACAAAGTGAAAAATACTGTATGTAATGGTTAGTTATAATTTTCAACTTGGTGTGATATGAAATTATCTGAAAGACAACACTAATACAGGTAATATAGAAACAGGAATAAACAAACAAAACTGATGTACAATCCATTCTAAACAAGACTGAACTAAAATAACTGATACTGTTGTGAGGAAAAGACAATAAAATTTGAGGGACCAATTCTACCAATTTAAAATGTATGACAAAGCCTCCATAATAAAGACAAAGAGTTGGAAACTATTTAATGAAGATCCAGGTTCATTTATAAATTAGTCTATATAAATGCAACTGTTATTTGAGACTAAAGTAAGCACAAGATGAATTTTCAATAAGCAGTTTAACAACAATTACACATTTAGTGAAACAAAATAAAACATGATTTAAAAGAAAACAAACTTCAACCTAATACTCAAATCAAATTTTAAAGAGCCAACTCAAATTATATCATGGATCTTTTTAAAAGCATTAAAGTTATAAACATTTAAAAGAAAACATGTTATATTGAAAAATCTTATGATGTGAGGAATTAAAATGTCTTCATAGGTATGACTGAAAATATAATACATAGAAGTATATTCACTCATAAATATCATCAATACTTAAGACTTTTTGAGTGATGCATTGTTAAAATATTTTACTGTATTTTATTTTCATTATTTCATTTACTTTTTGTGTTTCTGTGTTTCTGTATGTTTGTGTGTGAAGGTCAGATAATGACTTTTTCATTTCTCTTTTTCTATTATTATTAGATTGATTATTATTAGATTATTATTATTATTATTATTATTATTATATTATTATTATTATTAGATTAGATTATTATTATTGGATCTTGGGGAACTTCAGGTCATAAAACTTTGTGTGGAAGATTTTTACTCACTGTCTTAGGGGTTTGTTACTGTCAAGAGACATGATGACCATGGCAACTTTTATAAGGAATGCATTTAATTGTGGTGGCTCACTTACAGTTTCAGAGGTTCAGTCTCTTATTATCATAGTGGGAACCATGGTGGTATGCAATCAGATGGGGTGCTGGCTACATCATGCCTCAGGAGGCTTCAGGGGGTTGACTGAGACACTGTGCAGTATCCTGAGCACAGGAAAATTCAAAGCCTGCCTCCAGATTGACACACATCCTCCAACTGTGCCACGCCCACTCCAACAAAGCCATACCTCCTAATAGTGCCTCCTCATAGTGCTACTATCTATGAAATTATGAGGCCAATTACATTCAAATTACCACACTTACTAAAACCTCTTGACAAGCCCTTTGAAAAGAATTTTAAGAAGACATGGAATGGAAATGTCAATTTCAAAACACACATACACACCCCAATTTCAGAAAAACGAAAACAAAAAAAAAAAACATAAAGCGAGCAAACAAACAACAGAAACCATTTCAGTTACAGAATGTCAAATGCTCAAAAGTAAAACACAGATACTTCACTGAAGAAAGATATAGGTTACAAGCACATCAGGAAAATGAAGATGAACATCAAACAGAGAACCATTATAGGTCTGGTAGGATAAAGAACACCAGAAATACTGGCAATTTTAGAGTTGGAATGCCACCCTGTGTGCAAGAAACATGCCTAGGAGAGTTCTCTTCTGTAAGATTAAGTTTACAAAATGTTTTCTAAAACACAAAATTATTTACAAAGATAATAGATTATTCCTGTTAATGATTAGGGTCAGGACAGAGTGTGAAGACTGAGGGTGCAGAGTCCTGTTTTAGACTTATAAAACTGTGCTAAAATCTGAATATGATTGTGAATATATAAATATCTACAGAAAATAAAGTTCACAAGGGTACCTGTCATGGAAAATTAAGTTGGTAAGCTTATCAAATGAGGCACCAAGATAGTTTAAAAGGTATCAAATTTAATCCATTACTCTAAACATGAACAATTTAAAAGCCAAAGATATACATTAATTATTTAAACTTACAGGGTTGTACAAAAGTAACATATGACAATTTCTAAAATTCTGATTAATTATAGATGTTGGAAAAGGCCTGGAGCTTTCTAACACTGGACCAAATTATTTTCCTTCCACTGTGCCACTTTGAGTAGTGAAAACCAGAATATATGTTACAAATAGAAGGTTTTCAGAAAATCTGAAAATTAAAATATAAATTACATCACATTGGGTTGTATTTTCCTTTCAGATTGACATCAAGACTATAATGAAGAAGTCTTGCAAGCTTTTAACCTTTCTTTCATTCACGACTTGAGTTTTTTCCAAAAGATAAATGATGGACCCATCTGGCTCAAGCAGGACAATGAGATGGGAAGAAATGCCTGCACCTCTAGAACTGGCCAGATGCCAAGGGAAGGAATCATCTTCTTCCCCCTTGTGATCTGAATCATCTCTTGTTCACTCAACCATTTAGAAAAGGAAATTGGAACAACTGGAATTGCGGGCTGGTAGGAAGTCACAGTTTATCTTTGTGTGGTTAAAAATCAATTGTAGTGGAAAAGAAACTAGAACAAATAGAAAATGACTGGTCTTGCCAAAGTGTAACAACAAATCAGTTTAAAGTGCTCTTGTGAAAGAAAAAAATAGTAAAAAAAGACTGAGAAAACACAATTTGAAAGCAAAAACCTATTGACATAGGGATTGACAAAATTCGTTATTGACATAGGGAAAACCAAATTGATGAACAATGAAAATGTTTAGTTTTGCCACCACATCAAATATCTAGTCACAGACCCATAGGAGAGAAAGGAAAAGAATGCATCATCCACAATAAAAGGTGGTTGGGTGTGGAAAACAAAAATTTTTAAAAGAAAAATCATTATTCTATTTCATTAAATCATATCAATAGCTAAATATCAAAGAACATTTTCCAATATATATTAATCAATAAAATTATGAATAAAGGAATCTTTTAACTTTAATGTTTATTGAGAAACAGGCAATTTGAATCAAAATAGCAATATGTATAAAACTCTTCTTTATACTTTGGAATCTAATTTTCTAAGTAGCACTTATTATCCTTGCATATTTTCTCATAGACCAGAGTCTACTTGCCTATATCCCTGCATGCATTTTAACTTAATAATAGAAAGCAAACCAGAATACAAATTCTATGAGGCTAGGGAAATGTCTTATGGTCCTCATCATAATCTACAATTCCGAACTTTTACCCTGAGTATATCGTTCCTTTAAAAATATTAGAAAGACACTAGGGTGTTAGCTCTGGGTGTAAGGACTGAAGGCAAATTTCCAGGACCCAGGTAAAAGCAGACAAATTCTAGTGCTTAGAATCCCTTATCCCTTTTTGTAATATACAGCATTGGATTTTTGTACTAAGCTAGTATGAAATAATAGAGGAATATTTTGAAAATGTAGTGAGTAGATATTATTATAAGAAGTTCTGAAACCAAAGTAATTATTTAAAATAGGGGGAAATTTGAAATTTGATTTTCTCTCTGTACATTCTGAGTCTATAGGAGACCTGGAATTTGATGAAGTTTGATGTTACAAAGTGGAGTCATAGTCAAGATTATTAAGGGGACCCTATCTTAATTACTTTGGCACACCATATGACTCTGATGCTAGAGTGGATAGGATAGCACCTATTGCACATCTTTTTGATGAGGCAGTATAGCTTAATGATAGACATCAACAGAAATATTGAAGGAATCCTGTAGCACGTATTCATGAGAATCTGAGAGAGGTTCAAAAGACTTTCTTTAGATATATAATAGTGGTGAGCACTCACTAGTACAGAATAGGTTAGACACCACTACACTTGTTCTGCCCAAGAGGAAAGAAGACCAACAGCAAGCCACCTGCTCCACTCTTTCCCTCCAAGTCAGCACAAGAATAATAGAGAGAGTGATTGCCTCCCCTTTTCCTTATAGGAGATTACGTCCTTAGACAATAAGCAATTCCCTAAGGCCAGTACCCCAAATCTGTTGGTGGAATGAACTACAAAAAAACTCTCCCTTTTTGTCTAAATAAGATGGTTCTAGTCCTAATATAAAACAATTTACAATAACAAAGTTTATCAAGTATTATCCAGGAGAAAGAAAGGGTAATAACATATACAGAAATGAAACTACAACAGACACAACCAACATCAAGCAAGAAATGCATACTAAATGTCTAGGCTATGGGCAATTGGTAAATAACAGATATTATTCCAATAGCTGTCCTTTCTTGAAGAGTCTAAGTCTTGTACCTAATACCCAGCTAAGATAAGAGAGAATAGTAACTGTGACCATGTAGTCTTCAACCCCTTCAAAGACCTGCGAAAGAAAATAACATTACCTGAGTAAGCAGGAAGTGCAAGCAAGCAATTTGCAAAAGACTGAAGAAATGACAGAAACAGCTGGCTACCTGAACAGTCACCCAACATCTTTCTGCAACGTTGGGGCAATCAACTTTGGCTATAGGCCTAAAATATCTGACAGACCATTTTCACAAACAGGAATATTTGAAAGACTGTCCTACCCTGTCCTGGCAAGGTTCAGCAGTTGCTTTACCTTGTATCCAGCTTGACCAGGTTGGACAGCTTGATTGCTGTTAGTAGTTGAGAGAGGGCAGTTCTTTGACTTATAGTCCAGTTTGTGAAGAAGAAAAGAAGCTCCATATAGAGTGTCTTCAGTGCACATCATTCCCTTGGGAGTAGATCAGTGCTGCCAGAAGCAGTCATGTTTCATTCCAACATAACTCTAAATTATTGAAACATTTAAATGCCATATTCTGAGGTCTTTGAAATGTTTAAAAATTACCTATCTATACAGAGTACACCTCTATACATCCAGAGAACCTAACTAACACTACTATAAGAATGACAAACACGGGTGACTATTAACCTGTAATTCTTAATAACCTATATATCTTAAAGAATAAAGCTTCATGTTATAAAAATTAATATCTTTAAACAGATGTGCAGCATGAGGACAATGACCTTGAAAATTGTAACAATATATAAAAATATCTTAATCAGATGTATAAATATGTAGTACAATATGACAAAAATATCCTTAATTTGTATCAATACACAAAATATTTTAAACAAAATTAGAAACATATATACCACATAACAAAAACAATTTTACATTTCTGTACAAAAATATTGTAAACATAAATAGAATCATACATAATATAACAAATAAAATTTTGAATTTATATCAATATAAAAATTATCTTATACAGGAATACAAAAATAATTTTACACATGTATCAATATACAAGAATCAATACCTGTGTAAATTGTATGTAACTAATAGTTGCTAAAATAGTTTACAAAAAGATATACTTATCTACTTTATTATCCTATCATATCTATTTCCATTATTTCTATACCAAATGAGATTCTTGGGTCTAATTATTATTATTATGTGTCCAACCCAATAATAACTTATAACAAACTCTAAGAAAAACAAAAACCATCCATTCCATTTGTTGGGAGAGGGAGCATTGTTTTCTCATAATTACTTCCAACTGTCTTGGGGGCAATGATCTCTCTATGGAATCCTGTAAAAAAAAAACTAAGATTATGGTTATGTCTCAAGATGACTAGCTTTAATATTTGTAGCCAGTCTCTGGGTAGTGGGTAAGGTTTTTCTGAAGTTTTAATTTGGTATTCTGGCTAGAGTGCTGCAGGAAGGTGGACTGTCATAGCTAGCCACCTTCGAACTGTCTAGAGCACTTTGTAGCCCAAAGTCAATTTGGTGTTTATTGGCTCAGGGGCATTGCTATGAACCAGGTGGAAATTTTGTGGGACCCCATCTTCCTTCAGAAGGCTTCAGGGATTGCTGTTAGGAAAACATATTGTTCAATGAGGAAAACTTAAACATTATTAGTATCAAAATGGAAAATTTAACTTTTAAGATAGATATTTATCCAAAAAAGGTACAAAAGAGTAAAAAATAAGTATGGGGAGAAATAGAATGTTGGAGAAATAACAGAGTTTTGACAACAGTAGTCCCTAGATTTTTAATTTTCTTATGTCCCACACCAGGTGTCTCTCTTGATATGAGACAGAAACTCTGAATTTTTCTTTTAACAGCATGCTTGGATTTAGAGAAGGAGAGAACCACTATCCAATTCCAAAGCCAGCTATGAGTTTTAATTGAGTAGGGACTATATTCTAAGAAGTAAAGAGAAATAGATGTTTAGGTAGTGAGAATTTAACCTGCTGTGAATATTGGTACCATAGATCAGATTTTTCTTTGCTTGGCATTTATTTTTCTGGATGCCTTTCCCTTCTTCTATAGACATTGAAATAACCAAAGTCTTTTGATTTCTGAAAGATGGGTACTTCTATTTTCCTGTAAAGACAAAGACAGACTCTGTCATGGTCTTTGTGTATTTCCCTTGCAACTTGTAGTATTGTTACCTCAGTGAATGAGCTGTCCTTTCTCCTTTTTAAGAGGTTTCCCCTGTTCAAATGAAATTTTAATAAATTTTGACCATATCCACACTTTTTGTTCTTCTCTAGAAACAAAAGCAAAACACATTTCCCAACATAGCACATCTCCTGGTTTCCTTTCTGAGGTCAACACATCTTTGAAATACACAGGCTGATTTAACTCAGAAGTTTGTCCTAATGTCCAATGTCTCTCTGGAGCCATTGTTCCATTCTCATTAGCATTAAGAAAATTCAATGTTAATAAGACATTATGCAATCTATCTCTGGATATTTTGGTTTTCCCTGCCTGTTTATTTTGAGCATTTCTTTTGCAGTGTGATTAGATCATTCTATAACTGCTTGCCCTGTAGGGTTGTGTGGTATAACTATAATATGCTTAGTATTAATAATAAGCAAAAATCTTTCTTTTTACTAGAATCATATACTGGATCATTGTCAGTGTTAATTTTTACAGATATTCCCATGATGGCTATGACTTCTAATATATATGTAATTACAGAATGAGACTTTTAAGAACTCAAAGCAGTTGCCTGTTGAAATCCTGAAAATGTGCCTATTGTATGCTATACATATTTTAATTTTACAAATTCTACAAAATGAACCACATCTATTTGCCAAATTTCATTTCTTTGTAAACCTTTATTGTATATGGCTTAGAGACATTAAAAGATAATTTTGACAATGCAAATTAGGATAGAAGGCAAATTGGGTACTACCTTTTGCACTCATCGAGATAGGATAGATATGGAGTATTTTCTCTGAATTTGTCAAATTCAAATGAATAGACATTGTTGATGTATTTATTTCACACATATATTTTATATAGTTACTCTACTTATTGTATATAGTTTCTCTTATATTAGTTATAATGTTTTTTATCTTAGAGAAAATAAGGGAAATTTGGTGATATTGTGTTTGTACTCTAATAAATAAAGGTTGCCTAAAGATCAGAGGGAAGAGATAGCAATGGTTAATCATAGAGTTCTGGAGGTCTGTACAGACAGACATGAAGCGACATGACTGGATGGAGAGAAGTGATCAGGCAGGGCTGAGACAGGAACTTGGTCTCTTTTTGGTTAGAGAATTGGATAGGTAAGATCTCTAGTGGTTGGCTGTTCAACCTCTGATCTTTCAGCGTTCACCTTCTAATATATGATTCTGGGATTTTATTATGAAGATCTATTAGAATTCATGCTACAGAATCAACTGACATTCAAAGAGAATAAAAATAATGAATAAGAGAAAGGGAGAGGTAAATGATGGGCAAGAGGAATTAAAATAAGCATTCTCCAAACATGCCTCCATACTTGAGTTCTATGTAAAGACCCAAAGCCAACATAGGAATATATTCCTGTACCAGCTAGCTGAGACCCAGGCAATTACAGCTGCTGAGCTTCAGTCAATTGCAAGCTGTCAACCGACCAAAACATTTCCAAAGAAGGAAAACACAGACCAATAATCAATCATGTGTTTCTGTATCTCATATCCATTTTCTGCCCATAAGGATTACATGCCTTCATGATCGAATAAACTCTCCAACCCTTGTCTGGTTCTGGGATTCTCCCCATTCAGGCATCATTACTTGATCAATTGTCTCTGTTAAATTTAATTTTTGTACATTTTCTTTTGATGAAAGGTAGAAAGGAATTTTCAACAAGACAGATCTGAGAAGTGTTGATAATAAAAGACTTACTGTATTATCTATAGATAATAAAATGATAAATAAAAATAATAATAAAAGATGTGTAAGAATAATTCAGTAAATACAGAAAATACTGTGATTTGATTGATAAATATATATTAACAAATTGAGTACAACAATGTGAAAAAATAATACATTTTCATTAAATTGACAAATTCAAAATCCAGGTTAGTAAAATGCTAGTATTCAAGAGTAACTACATGGTACCAGAAGATCCATCAGAGGGGTGAGTGTGTTCCTGACCAGCTGGCAGAAGCCCTGGAAAGGGAGCGCAGACATTCCTCAACCCCCTAAAATTTCTGGTCATTCTTCAGGGGCTTCTCTCCCCGACTACTGCCTCTCCTTATCCAATCCCAGCCTGCACCCAGGTACCCCTTCCCTTCTTTGGGGTCATAAGATTCCCCAGCTCAGCCTGTTTTGGGGC
>LOJH01051488.1:2073-13192 GCA_001685095.1 Ellobius talpinus
CAATAAGAGGTTAGAACTAATGGGCCAGGCAGTATTTAAATGAATACAATTTATGTGTTGTTATTTTGGGATATAAGCTAGTCAGGTAGCCAGGAGCCAGATGGGACAAAAAGCAGGCCCTCCTCATTAATACAGAGAGGTGCAAAGTTTAGCTAATACTGCAGGTATTTTATCCTTGCTACAGCACATTAGTTATAATTTCATGTGTATGCTACACACTATATAAAGGTGGAGGTTTTTTTTTCCATTTGTAGCAAGAAAAACGACAGGATATATTTTTCAAGCACAGGGGAAGAATAAAGGCAATTATACTGTATATTGCTATTTTGACTGAGGGCCTTTGTACTTCTTTTTAATAGAGGTGAAAGAGCACAGACTACATGACCATGAAGGAAACATTGCTCATTGGCCCAAAGCCTCAATACTGCATACTGATCAGCATGAAGAGCATATGTATTGGAAGACTTTAAAACTGTGTATATGTTACAAAACAGCAGATAAATCCTCTAAAATACAGGCTCTAACACATGGTAGAGTTGTGGGTGTCTTGTGGTCAAGCACACACTAAGACATTTATTTCAAGGTTGAGAACTGATCATTACATATCTATCACGGTTCCTGTGACTTACAAGGGAACACATTTCATGCTGGTTCTCCTTAGGTTAGAGAAAGAATGACAGCACCAAATAAGGCTGAGAGCAGTTAAAATTAGCTTTACAAGGTGTTCATGTTGTAAATCAAGCAGCCCTGTTTTGGGTCTGATACGTAGGCACTATTCTTTAGAGAGTTTACTGCAAGCCCTTGTGAAATACTGGAGGAAGCCATACCCACTGAATCAGAGGACATTAGAAAAACAGCTCTTGCTTTTGGTGCTAGCAACAGAAACCTGGTCTCACAATACAACAACAACAAAAAACAGACAATTAAATAAAATACTCTCAACTGACTCTTTCAACAGAACACATCATCAAGAGTTTGGGTTCAATAGACTGATCAAAAAATTTTAAAAGGTCCTTCATTAATTACTTATAGTCTGAAAATAAAACGTTTTAGTAAATAAAGGAAATAAAGATGGGCATGCTATCTGTGCAGATAGCAGCTCATCATTATTGCACTGGCACTGCCTTAAGCTTTTGTCTATGTCCTCTTGGGCTTGATATGAAAGCCTAACAGAGGAGGGGTCACACGGGTGGGTTGACTTTAAGGGTAAGATATAGGACAAATCATAGCACTACCATACCAAACTGATGCTTCTCTATTAGGGGGAGAGCTTATATAAAGTTTTACTAATAAAACTAGCCATCCACTTGGCACAAGGTTAGAGGAAGGCATAAAAATCTGGCAAAAAATGGGAGAGATTGGTCTGAGAAGCACCACACAATGGAAATAACACAGAATCTATGGTAACTCTCAGCAGACAGTATGTGCTGTTGAAGAGTCACTAAAGAATCAAGACTGAGGATGGCTTGAGCACCAGCCATACTCTCGCTGGTACCATGCCAGAGGAGGTACAATTTGGAGTCCTCATGGTGGTGTATATGGAAGCCAATTGTAAATGTTCACACATACAATGTCTTATTTAAGTACTTGCATGAGTATCTGAGGTTCCATCATCAGTCCTACTGTGATCCTCACATGGCATCATACTTTAATGATGTCACCAACATGATTGATAGCATGTTTAAAATGTTATATATTTTTTAACATTGAAAATAACTGCCATTAACTAGAATAGATACTTGTTTTGAATATAAATTTGTCTTTAAAATCAGTCAAAGATAATTTCTTTATTGGAAGATGTTTTAGTCACATAATATTTTGCAAAACCAACTTAGGTCCTACCATTTATGGCTACAAACATAGGACCTTGGGCTGCACTAGTCCTTTTGCCTCATGTTTACTGGAAGTGGTTAGCCTTCCAGTTAGATGGATCATTCTTTCAAGATATGACTAAGGTTTCTGCTTGCAATTACTGCTATCTATCCTTTAAGATTAACCTTGTACCTGCTCTCACCTTTGGATTTTTATTTTTTGTTTGTTTGTTTTTGTTTTGTTTTTTGTTTTTTGAGACAGGGTTTCTCTGTAGCTTTAGAGCATGTCCTGGAACTAGCTCTTATAGACAAGGCTGGCTTTGAACTCACAGAGATCTGCCTACCTCTGCCTCTCAAGTGCTAAGATTAAAGGTATATGTCACCACCACACAGCTTCATCTTTGTAAATGTATAGTGTTTTACACACACACACACACACACATATATATATATATATAGGCATGTAAACTAAAGATATGAAGTAGAAATGACCCTTCTGATGATTACTATGACTATTTAGGCAAGCCTCCCTCACCCCAAATTTTAAACTATGTAAATTTAGAAATTCAGATTCTCAGAGGATAGATGCTTTCTCGAAGTCAGTTACCCAGACAAGTGTAGATGCTTGACATGGGTGGAGACAGTCAGGGAGGAAGTTATAAAGGACTGTCCAAAGTTTCTTCAGTATAGCGATAATAACAATGATAAAGTTCCCCTTAGCAACTGTCTTAATTTGCTTTCTACTGCTGTGACAACAAACATGACTTAATTCAACTTGGGAAAGAAAATGCTTATTTGGCTTGCACATCCACATCACAGTCAATCATTGAGGTAAGGCAGAGTGGGAACTTTAGCACGAACCCTGAGGCGCAAGCCAAAGCAGAGGCCATGGAGGAATGCTGTTTACTGGCTTGCCCCTCATGGCTTGCTCAATTTGTTTTCTTATACAGTTCAGTATCATCTGACCAGGATGGTGCATCTATAGTAGGCTGGGTCCCCCTGTATAATCATTAATCAAGATAATACCTCAATGGAGATGTTTCCTCTATTGAGTTTCTTCTCACCTGGTAACTCTTGCTTGTGTCACATTGCCAAAAATCTAAGCAGCACACCAATAAAATAATTTATTCATAAATGAGGACAGCAAGAGTTATGGGAAGCTGCAGAGGGATAGGATAAACTTATTACACCAAATATGTAATCCCAGGTAAGGGTATACTGTACATTGATGACCTTTTGTGCTTGGCAGACTTGGATTTTAGAAGTGATTTATTCATTCCCTTGCCTACCATAAGTCTAGGATGCTAGCCCAATGCCCACAGCTGCTCCTCTCTCTGGCACTTACCCTCAACTGAAAGGACATGCTCCTCATAAAAGTCACACTCTCTGTGGTAGCCTTTCTTATCTGAACACTCCCAACAGGGCTACAAAGTCTCTACAACCTTGTGTCCTTTTGAAACTTCAAGGGGAGATTCTTGCACCAGAGCTCCCCAAGAGTTTGGCTGACATCTCTGTGATAAATGAAGCAGAGCATAACTTTCCCTCATTTCCTCACAGGCATTGTTCCTAACTGCAACTCCCAATAAATCTCTTTCATTCAGATCTTTATTAGCTTCAAATGAATTTTGACTAACATCATCTGGCTTAGTAAGCAATTTATTTGAAGTTGTGTCATGGAAGGATGAAAAATACACAGAATAGAAAACAAGTACAGGACATCCTCACAAGGGTTCCTTTGCTTGTTCCTTCATATATTTTATGTAAGGCATGTGCTGAGAGTATACCCGAGTGTGTATGTGTATTTCTGTGTATTATATTATGTACATACATTTCTCTTAATAAAACACATTTTTATTAAGATGGAACATTTTACCATGCTTTTATCTTTCTGCATCCTAGGGATAAGTATAATATTCTTTTCTTAAAAGTATGAGATTTCTGAATATATAAAGTACAGAGGGGAGACCATATGAACCAAAAGGACAGCTATGTAAATGTGTGTACTACAGATGAAAAGACAAAATATCATTTTGAGTATATGTACAAGTGTCAAGTGTGTGTATAGACATATGAGTATTGTGCCCATGGAGGCCAGAAGCAGGTGTGGGATTCCTGGAGCTAGAAATTACAGGTGGTTATTTATCCACATGATGTGGGTGCTGGAAACCTCAGGCCTAAATGATAACAAGAAGTACTCCTCAGGACTGAACCATCTCTAAGGCCCACAAATGTATGTTTTTAATTCATATCAGTTGCTGTGGGATAATGTTCTCGTACACTGTAAGAATTTGTCACTTACATTGCTTTAATAAAATGCTGATTGGCCAGTGACCAGGCAGAAAGTATATAGGTAGGGCAACTAGACTAGGAGAATTCTGAGAAGAGAAAAGGAGAGATGCAGACACCAGTCAGACACAGAGGAAGCAAGATTAGAATGCCTCACTGAGAAAAGGTACCAGGTTACATGGCTAAATATTGATAAGAATTATGGATTAAATTAAGTTGTAAGAGCTAGTAAATAATAAGCCTGAGCTAACCGGCCAAACAGTTTATAATTAATATAAGTCTTTTTGTGTTTATTTGGGACTGAACAACTGCTGTATCGGGAAGGACAGAAACTTCTGACTATAATTAGTTACTTTTCTTTTTCTATTTTATGTAAACCCATCACTGGCCAATTTAGACACTCATCAAATTTGGGTAGACAAACTTTAGCTTGGAATTAGGTTACTCTAACTGGTTACTCTAACTGGTCAAATGAGATCAGAATTGAATTTAAGGATCAAATCATTACTGAAGTTCATGAACTAATTATCAGATGATTCAGGCTATACATGTGGACTACTATTGTTTGACTTTGAAATGTCTCCCATAGGCACAACTGTTTGACTAGATGGGCCCCATGTCAGGGATCTATTTGGGGAGACTACGAAACTTGAGGAGAAGACTCCTACTTGATGGTTACAAAAGTGGCTTTGAATGGTACATTTCCCTCCAGTTCTCTCTAGCTGTCCTTGGATCTGTCAAGATATGATAATCATGCCACAAGTACCTGCCTTTATGGACTGGAATCACCTAGAAAGAGAAACAAAAACAAAACCTTCTTCCTTGAAGTTGTTTCTTCCATGTATTTATTCACAGCAATGAAAGAGGTACTGGCCCTGCTTCTACAGTGTAGATTGTCTTCAGATGATACTATCTGTGTTGATGAATACACTGTTGGACATTTGATAGACATTGGGTGACTAGCTGGTGGCTTTATTTTTCTCAGTTTGTACCAAACATAAGTAAGTAATCCAGTCAGAAGCAGCAAAATGGAAAATGAAATGCCATCATGTTGAGCTCTTCAGTTATCTAAGCACAGTCAACTCTTCCTCAGTTATAGCAATGATATGTCATAGAACAAACACAAATAACAGCACAGTTTTCTCTCTGAGCACATCCAGAAGCTCCTCAGAGGGAGAGCTTTGTCTTCCCACTGGATATCACCCCAAGACTGTAAGAAAAGAAAACCTCAAACCTTAACATCTCCATTTATCTCCTTTTAAAATCATTGATCTGCATACTCCTAAAAGTTCTTTGTACTTTGATGATGCAAAGAATACTTACTGCAAATAACCTTTGCTCTTTTCAAAGCAAAGGAAACTGAGAACCTAAAACATTAAGAAACTGTGTCTGGGTGACTAGATTGAGTCCACATCTTAGATATTGTGATTACTGACACAGTAAATATTCAGGAAGCAAAGGAAATTTGTCAAAGAACCAAGATAAGTCTTTCAGGTTTTGAAAGCATTCAAAGTAAGTAAGTTCTCAATAAATCCTACTTCTTGTGACATCTCCAGACATCGTAATTTTCACTAGCTCATTGTTGCTCATGGAAAACTTCATATCGCGAGGAGCTGTTATGTGGAAAATCTACTCAAATCATCCAGCCTACTTCCAACCACTTTTATAATGCTCCCCTGAAATCTCTTTCATTTTCTTGGCTTGTGAAATCAGAAGAGACATGAGTACATTGTGTTTTATTTCTATTAAGTGTCAGTAGTTATTAAAGTATCTATTAAACCTAGGGCTTACCTTTAACCAGTTATCCTCAGAGTCCTGTCTTCTGCTATACTGATTCTGACCCCAGGTTACTTTTCTACTTTAGCCTTAATAGTATCTCAGACCCTTTTAGTCCTTTGTAAGCTAATGTGCTGAATAGGGTGGCATTA
The DNA here is from genome assembly GCA_001685095.1 of Ellobius talpinus. Lineage (NCBI taxonomy): Eukaryota > Metazoa > Chordata > Mammalia > Rodentia > Cricetidae > Ellobius > Ellobius talpinus. The sequence goes on from LOJH01051488.1 coordinate 8,099, forward strand.
AGATGGTATTGGTATATCCCCACTCACTTGCCTTTTTCTTCTCACCTAAGAGCCCCATTTGTCCATGTGCTACCCTTTGCCCACACAGTATTCCAGGAGTGATGAGGTCTGTTATTTACTGAATAAACTAATTCATTAATCTATCTACTTGCCCGCCTTACTAACCTATAAACCCCCTATCATACTGTGAAGGATTACAAACAAAACAAAAGCTCAGAATGAGAAAAACATTAAACAGACATTATAGGAATGTCTGAACAGCGAATAAAAGCTACAAGAAGTGTTTCTTGCAAATTTACATCTTTAAGAGGATTACCCCTAGAGGGCTGCTGGCCACTTTTTCCAGAGTAAGCAGTTGTGGGGCAGTTTGTGCTCACCTTTTAGCCTCTGGCTTTATTAAGAGCTCAGCACCCTGGGTGGAAGACTGGCTTGGGTGATTGGCACCTGACTAAGAAGGGATTTATTACAGTGGGAAGGGAGGAGAAATGGACAACCTTGATGATGTAGGCTTGTACACCACCAAACATATGCAAAATGCTTTCGAGAAGCTGCTGCTCTGTGGATTTTATTAAAATAAATAAATAGAGTTCTTTTTAAAGATTTATTTGTCATATATACAGCATGTTTGCCGCACACCAGAAGAGGGCATCAGATCTCGTTACAGATAGTTGTGAAGTACCATGTGGTTGCTGGGAATGGAACTCAGGACCTCCAGAAAAGCAGTCAATGCTTTTAACCTCTGAGCAATCTCTCCAACTCCAAATAAATAGAGTTTTACATATTAGAAATATGAAAACAATTTAAGGATGAACTTTTGATGAACATTGGCACTATATGTGTATTTGGTATAAACTTCAGTGAAGCCAGATACCCCAAGGTTTCATCATGTAAAAGTGTCTTCACGTTGTCAATGGGCACGAAGTTGCCCTCAGTCTAAACCCATCCAAACACTGATCTTATTTTCCTTGCCATAGATTAGTTTTGCCTTCCAATATCTTAACATTATTGGGGTTATTGTGAAATGATTTTTTATGCCTGGCTATTTTCATCAGCATGTTTTGATAGCCATCTTTCAATTCCATACATCGCCACTTCACAATGTTTAACCATTTTGTTATTAATTACATTTATTCTTTTGGATTTTCAAACATGCATATAATGCATTATGATTACCCCCACCTTCCGTATTCTTTTATCTCCCTCCCACCCCATCAACCTCTTTCTCTACAAGTCCTCTTCCTACAGTCATATCCTTTTTGTTTTGTTCCTGACTGATGCTAATCAGTACAGATACATGGCCAAGGGTATGGAATTATCTGTGACAGTCTGGTGATTTTATCAATGAGTTTGTTACTAAAGACAATTACTCCTCCCCCTCCAGCATCACCACTAGACAATAGGTTCCTAGAGACCCTATAATAGGCACCTAAGACCCTCCTTTCTTCAAAACTGACTGGTGAAAGGTACAGTCTAGTACTACAGTCTAGTACAGACCCAGTGTAGGAAACCACAGTTGTTTTGAGGCTATGATTTCAATAGCTGTGTGATGCCCCCAAAGTTATTGTTTTCCATCCCTTTTCTCTGTAGGACACAGCCATGATAAGCTTAATGGGAACAGACCATCCAAAGGAAGTTCTTAACGTTCCAACCATCATCACCTGCCAGTGTAGGACCCAGCCATGACAAGCTCAATAGAGGTTGCAAGAAAGACCATAAGCTGAGACTACGCAGGTAGCACCCAGAACAGACCATCCAAAAAAAAAATTCCTAACATTCCAACCATTGTAGATAGGATCACCTGCCAGCACACATTCACCAGGACACCCCTAAACAAATGTCAGCCAATCAGGGAAACTGACTGGAAATCCCTCATCCCATACCTTTACTACTATAAAAACCCAAATCTAACTGAGCTCTGGGCTCTCCGATCATTCCAATATGTTGGACACATAGAGAGTCTGAGTTTGCAAAAAGGCTCTTTGCTTCTACGTATGGGACTCGGTCTCCTTGTTGGTTTTTGAGGGACTCCATGGATCTGGGCACAACACTTTCTATCACTGAATTCTGACATACTTTCTGGCCTCTCTTCTGCAGTATTCCCAAGCCTTAGAGGAGATGGTATACTTGTCCTGTTTGGTGCTGAACTCTCAGCTGTCACGTACTTTTAACCTCTTGTGTTGCAATGGACCTCTGCCCTTACTTTTATTCATTATAAAGAGAAGTTTTCTTGAATAGCATACATAAATAAAAAGGCAGCTTGATGCCCTGTGGATACATCCAAACAAGAATAGCAAATCTCTTCCCTGGCTAGGACCTATGAGCTCCTCAGTCATGGTGTTTTGACTTGGGCTTCAGCACCAAGCATAAATTCCCTCCTCTTTAGTGGGCCTTTAGCCCAATAATTAGGCATATGGTCATCCCCATAGCACTTCTTGACCAGACTACATGACTTGCCTGGCAGGGTGATAGTGTAACATCTATAATTCACACTTCCTTAAGACCACAGATCATTTTCTTTCCCGGAAGTCTGCATAGTACCTTCAAGCACTGGGTCCCTTGGCTGTCAGGTCACTGAGAGCTAATGATTACTAAGCTACCCATTCACATCCGGCTTGATTTTTCTATGCCCTACAACTAAGGAATATGGCACCTTCAACAGTATTGCTTAATCATCTAGTTCTGGTGGGTAACCAAAATTAATGTTAGTAGTCTGTGTTGTTTGGGATGCTGCTGGATTTTCCTGACCAGAAACTCAGAGAGAGGAATTCTACACCAGATCCCAAGCTTTGTATTTGGTCACCCATGGCTTCTGAGGTTGGTATTATCCACCTTGTAGGGTACCACCCTTCAAATTATTTTAAACACTTTTAAATTAGTTTAGAGAGCATGCTATCGTGGATAGGACTGTTTTCTTACGGCTTCAGTTTTGGTCAGTCCTCTAATCTTTCCTCTTAGTTACTTTTGTGTCTCATTCTACAGTTTTCTTCCCCATTGAAATCTACCTTGATAATATCATCTCCTTCAACTTTGGACGACTTCTACTAGGAGCCTTTTTAATGGCTGAGTAGTGGTCATTACACATATGGCCCCAATTGATTAGTTTTTCACTCAGTTTTGGATATTCTGTGTTTTTCACAAATTTTATCCAGCTAGGAATTAAACTTCTATACATATTTGTGTGTAATCCTTTAGAATATATATATATATATATTTGCATGTTTGTGAGTGAAGAAGCCAGGATGGGTCATATTATATTTATATTTAAGTTTTAAACGTTTTCTTCTAATTAAACTTTTTAAAAGGACATTTTAAAGAAACTTCGTACAATATTAAAAGTCCACGCGACTTTTTCAAACTGTCCTAGAGATAGTTATCACTCCTTTCATGTCCTCTTGTTCCAGCTTTCCCTTTCCCTTCCTGCCTAATCCCCCTCCCATTAGTTCCCCTTTGCCTTCATATCACCCGTTCTTTAACTAATTCCCTCTCTTCAAGCTCTCCCACCTTGTGGTCATTTTCTATTTTGCAGGCTTTTACGGGTACTCTGAATTGAATGCACCAACCTAAGGAATCTGCGTAGGAGAGAGAATATATGACATTCATGCTTTTGGGTCTAAATTATCTCCTGTGAAGCCTGGCAAGATATGCCAACTGGTGCAGTAGCAGCACAAATTATATATTAGTAACCAAAACTTTTTGATTGGATTTAAAGTCCTCTCCATGACATTCAACCTATGCTTGACACTGCCAAAAAGGCCAGGATTGTGTGACTAAATAGATCATGGCTCCTAAGAAAACACCAGCTACTATTATTCTACTAACTAAACACATTAGTAAAACAATTCCAATGACTTATCACTCTATCTTTTGATCAGTGCATGGTTCAGTCCTCATGAGACAAGATTCTTCTTGTGGCTGAGAGCAATTAACAGAGAGACCCTTAACTGATAAACAACCAGAGAAAGAGAGACTTCAGAGTGTTGAGCCCTAAATGGGATGTCTCTATCACACAGGCCAGGTAAAGGTGGAAAGAGTTTAAGATTCAGGGATGGAAGGGGGCCTCAAGGAAACAACATTTCCATACACAACATGATAGACACACATGTGAACTCCCAGCAGTAGTGACAGTACACACAAGACCTGCACAAGCATACGGCAAACAAAACCTCAGCATAGGTAAGGACAGGTGGATGTGAAGTTCCAACTCCAGCTCAGGAGCTATTGACATTTGATTGCCGGTGGGAGAGAGACCTATTTTCTTTAAAGGTGCTATATCTGTTATATGGACTACACTCCAGAGCAGGACCACCATCCAGCAGTAATTAGCCAACCCAAACTTGATCAAATGGTTTTAATAGAGGGGATGGATTGGGTATCAGGGTAATTGTAGCCTTATAAAAAGAGTCTGGCAATGTTCCTTCTGTTTCAATTGTGTGGAACAATTTGAGGAGTATTGGTATTAGTTCTTCTTTGGAAATATTGTAGAATTCTGAGCTGAAACCCATCTGGTCCTGGGCTTTTTTTGGTTGGGAGACTTTTTATGACTATTTCTATTTCTTTAGTAGTTATAGGTATATTTAATTTGCTTATCTGGTCTTGATTTAATCTTGGTAAGTGTTATTTATCCAGAAAGTTGTCCATTTCCTTTAAGTTTTTCAATTTTGTGGAGTATAGTTTTTTGAAATATGACCTAATAATTCTCTGGATTTTCTCCATGTCTGTTGTTATGACCTCCTTTTCATTTCTGATTTTGTTAATTTAGCTACTTTCTATCTGCTTTTTGGTTAGTTTGGATAAAGTTTTGTCTATTTTGTTGATTTTCTCTAAGAACCAACTCTTAGTCTCATTGATTCTTTGAATTGTTTTCTTTGTTTCTATTTTGTTGATTTCAGCTCTCAATTTGATTATTTCCTGCTGCCTAGTTCTCCTGGGTGAGTTTGGTTCTTGTTGTCTAGAGTTTTATAATGCTCTGTTAACTCACTAGCTTAGAATTTTTCCAGTTACTGTGTGTAGGCATTTAGTGCTATGAATATTCCTCCTAATACTGCTTTCATTGTGTCCCATAAATTTGGGTATGTGGTCATTTTCATTGAATTT